>PVIR01030833.1:0-19968 GCA_004026965.1 Petromus typicus | reverse complement strand
GGTTCAGGCTGGCCCTGAGCTCAGCCTCAAACTCACATCACAATCCTCCTGGCTCTGCCTCCCGAGTGCTGGGATGACAGGCGTGAGCCACCACGCCCGGCACTGTGGTATGTGGTACTGGTTGCTGCTGGGTGTGGGTCTCCACACCCAGTATTGTTATGTGGTTACCGGGGAATCGAACCCGGGTCCTTGCGCTTGCAAGACAGGCGCTGGAACCACTGAGCTAACTCCCCGGCCCTATATTTTTAAATGGCTATTAGGTACTGATACAAACTACCAATGAAGAATATGATCATAATATATTTTTAAAATATGCCAATAAACTCAATTTATTTTTTAAAATGGTTAATCTTAAATGGAACGAATTTTACCTCAATAAAAAGAATGAATCAAAAAATACATAATAAAATGGAAGACTTTAAAAAATAAATGAAGTATATAATCTACACTGAAAGTGCCAAGAAAGCCTAAGAGCCTCCAATGCAACTCCCAAAGGAACAGTGAAAGTCTTCTCTAAAACCACACAGGATACTAAAGCTTCTCATATCAGTATTTTTTATATAACTTTCAAAAACACCAATTTTTGTCATGCACTGGACACAGTCACAGTCAATTAACATTTAGCAAATTTGTTTTCGAATAGTACGTAGGTTAGTTAATCCTAAAACTCTTTCAGTGAATCTAATAATGCTGAACTCTACAGGCCTCTGGTCAGCATGTGTTTGCCACAGCCTCCGGTGACCCTGACCCAGGCAGAAACAAAAACCACAACAGCAGTAACGCTTTCAAGGCACTTACTATGTATCAAGCAGATTATATTCACTGTATTAACTCATTTATTACAAGAACCTGTGAGGCAAAGTATTATCTGCATTTTAAACAGAAAAGTGAAGCAGAGAGGGTGGGTAACCTGATTAGTAGACACACAGCTACACAGGAATAAAGAGAGAACTTGAGCCTGTGCAATCTGATACTGAGAATGCATCTTTTTAATCCAAAATTGTAATACACTGTGATAATTGCTCTAATAAAGAGTATGTCACTAAAGCACTACACTTTAACATATAGTCTGTGAGTACTTCTATCAGCAATTATATTAAAATTATCTGTGCACACACTCACTGCCACCCTGTAAATTAAGTCACCATGGCTAACACCAAATTGCTCAATAAATTCTAGAACTGGCTTGCAGATTAAGAGGTAGAATTTTAAAATATCACTTTTATGGGCCAGGAATGTAGCTCACTAGTGCCACACCTACCTGGCAAACACAAGGTCCTGAATTGAATCAACAGTACAAAATAAAAAAGACAAAAACAAAAATACCACTTTTATTCCTCCAGCCTGGACTTCCCATTTCCCGCACTGACACTTCTGCTCCTGTGTGCCCTGAGACCCATCTTCTCTGAGGTGAGATCTCCGTTTCAGCTGTGTGTGTGCTCCTTCTCTAGAAATGTGGCCAGACATCTCATGCTTCCTGGAGTACACTCCTCGGTCCTGAAACACTGCAGAAGCCCATGAGACATCCCTGGGGGGAACAACATTGGTGATATACCCCCACTCCCCAGAAGCAATCAGCCTGGATCAATGGCTTTTATCAGGACCACGGAGTAACTTGAGCCACCGCCAACCCATTTCTAGACTGCTATGACCAGAGCTTACTGCTATCAGGTTGCACAAATGCCAGGAAACCTAATACTGGGTGTGAAGGAAAAAGCAATAGGCGAAACAACACAGCATCTGGTACCCTGCCTGCTTCCATTCACTGGCTGGGGTAAGAGCATTAACCTGTGTAATGCGGGCCACACAGAGCCTGAGCGGGGCTCATTCACCCACTGAAGAGCCCGGGACCCATAAAGACGTCTGGGAAGACTGGACGGCACTCAGTCAGAGTGCGAGGCACATCTCCACCGGCCTCACTCATTTTCCAAACATTCTTCAGGCAGGCAGGAGTGCTACCTCCTCTCTAATATCCTTGTCAAGATAAACGTCTACGGCAGAAACCAATTCTGAAAATGAGCAATTTTATTGCATATACTGAAGTTAAGACATCTGTAAAAGCTATCTGAGCTACAACCAAGCCCAAGCTTGAAATCTACTTTTATGTCTGAATCAGATCCACTACCATCCGGGAAATAAAAACTCTTTGTTGAACTTCCAGCAGAGAAGCCATGTTCCAAGGAGGAAGAACATTTGCCTAGTCCCAGGCTTTCCTCAAACACAGGGATTAAATCCAGCTAAACAGCAATTATGGCTGCTGAGATGGGAACAGCTAGCTGGAACTAAACTCTTCTTTCTTACAACTCAAAACACCTAACTTAGTTCACTGAACAGCCATCTGACAACAGTGACATTCAACAGGATTAACCTAGGCATTTGGGATACATCTGAGACACAAGATGTCACACTGAATAAAATCACACTGCAGTTAGATTCTATATGCAGTGACTCAAGGCAGATCCTGAGAATCATTAGTAACTCAATGACAAACAGGACATCCGAACCACAATATGTCCTCCTAGTCGGAAAGACAGACCAGGAACAGCTGCTGGGAGAGAGAAAGCTAAAGCTGCCTGTCTTCTCCTCAGGTGTCTCTAAAAGGGTTTGCAGGGGATTCATGTGAAAGAACAGGTACAGATGAGGGCTCCGACCTTGTGATTCCACAGCTGTATAAAAACATAGACTCACACCGTCTGAGGTCCTGTATTAACCAAGCATCGGTTCAGAGACCTTTAGACATAGTTATCTCAGGAGCCCAGAACACAAAAGTCTTTATTCTAGAAAGCTAACAAATTTAAAAAACAAAACAAAACAACAACAACAACAAAAACCCTCTTATGAAATAATCTCCAAAGACAAAAGCAAAGTACAGACTATGTTACTGATGCTATCATCTAAGTTGTTAAAAAGAGGTAGGGAAAATATGTAAATATTATTTTTGGATACCCAGCTAACTAACCACACTGGTCACTGCCAAGGAGAGAAAATACCATACCTAGGAGAAGGCAGAGACTTTTCTCTTTTGCACATTTTGAATCATTAACCATGTGAATATATTATATATTAAAATATTAATGAAAATAAATGAATCTCCATTTAATAAAAACCTCTCAATTATCCCAAGTATAGTAGTAAGGATGACTAAGAAATGAAAGGTTGAGTTGGGCTCTAAAGACAAATGTCTGAGCCTGCTTGTCTCACATACTCTGAGCCCGACACATCCTGTCCATGAAAATGCGCACACCAAGACATGGTGATGAAGCCTGTAATCCCAGCACTCAGAGGATGAGGCACAAAGACACTGCAAGCTCAAGGCTAGCCCTAGCTAGGAGCAAGATCTGGTCTCAAAAAAAAAAAAAAAAAAAAAAAAAGAAAGAATGAGAATGCTAACTATTTCCCCTCACTAACCCAGAGTGCTAGTTAACCCTAGGTGACTTCACCTGTGATCATTTTATACTAGTCACCATGACTATCTACTGACTAATGCACTCTTGATTTATTATTCAGTCAAACTAAAATTAGAGATGAGATCACTTTGAGGTAAAAAATAAAGTTATAAAACAATAAACCATCATACATAATGCAACCAAATATTCCACTTAACTTCTCTTGAAGTGAGATTAAACACATAAGGTCCCTAAAATAATGTGGGTAACCTGAAAGTACACTTAATAAATTTTAGCGAAATCCAAATTCAAAACACTGAGCAGATGTGAAGTACAGAGGAAAGAAACTGAGGTTCAGTGTCCAAGTTCTGTAAGAATAACCATCAGGTAAGGGGCAAAACACTTTCAGCAGTCCATGTGGCATGTAAGAACAGCGCAGTACCTATGTGCTCCTCTGTCATCAGGCACAGCCTCTGGGGAGGAGATCCACTTCAGCCCTCTCTAGCCATGAGCTAGGAGAGGTACATTTGCACCAGTTTTCACTCTTTGAAACCACACAGTTCTACTGTCCATCCCTTAGAAACCATGATGAACACAAAGATGAATTACCTAGCTTTTGGGGCCGTTCTAGGGAATATTTAAAGGTAGATGGGAAAGCCTTTTACAAAGTGTAATGTGAATTTTATTATTATGTGTAATTTAGTCACCATCCTCCCAATGCAAAGATGTGATTACAAGACAAAAAAAATTACTAAGATTTTTAGAAATCTAAAAAGACTGACCATTTTTTCAACAAACATACTGTACTGAGTCTTTATTGGAATACATCCCTGGCACTGAGAGGCCAAGGATACTGCTTTCTGCTCTGAGGAACTGGAAAAGCACTGGAATCTAAAGAAAAAGAACAAAGTAATAATAATAAAAATAGATCTCAGACACTGCACATCGATGTTTCTGGTCCTGAATCAAACACATTACATACATTATCTCCTTTAATTCTCTGGCTGGTCCTCTAATACATTTTATAAAAAGAGAAGCTAAGCCATGGACAAGTTAAGTGACTGAGCCAATCTCACACAGCTATGAAGGGCAAAACCCAGGAATCCATCTCAAGACTGTCCCTCCAAGGCCATTCTAATTTTTATTATCTTAAAGTGGGAAAAACTTTCTTAAGAACCATAGACACACATATAAACTGTTAATGAAAACTTTTAACTTTTTACTTATTTTTACTAAAATAACTTCTGATAAATAAATGAGAAAAGCAAGTAGCAAAAGAATGTGTAGAGTAAGCTTCCATTTGTGTGAAAAAAGGAGGAAGAATAACACAAAGGGAAAACGGTAGCAACTTGTCTGGTAAAGAGGCAAGGGGCAGAAGAGAATCAGAGTAAGAGAAAGGCACTTCACTAAATATATCTCTATGAATTTAAAGTTACAAATTAACTTCAAAGTAGAAAACCTGGTCACAATTCCTAGTTAAATTGGTTTGGAAAATGCTATATAGTACCTCAGAGTACAACACCTGTGTTAAAAAGTACAGCATGACAGTTAAAATGTTTTGCTTAATTCTAATTTCCAAAGTTATTTGACCTGTTTTTGGCAAAATGATACCTGTTATTTCTCAAAGAGCAATCAATGGAATCCAACTTGGGGTATTCCATATTTAATGACTTCCTTGCTTAAAATAGGAGACTCAGCCAGTCAAACTGTTTAGATTTGTTTAAGCTCTAGGATACTGTTAAACAAAGTAAAGTATTTGCTATTTGTCTAAAACTAACATTTTAGAAAATAATTCATAGCGACACTAAAATCCAAAAAAGGTAAATGATCCCCACCAGCCCAAGAAAATCAGACTTAAAAAATCTTAGAATAGGCTTCCCAGGGTTGAAAAGCAACCAAAGCCTACAGAGTAACTCTTATTTCAACTACTCCTAGAGAGAGAAATGCCAGGTAAGCATAAAGGGAAACTGCATGTGCACATGCTCAGATGCAGGGACAGCTATTAATCACAGCATTTTTATACAGATGACAAAAACCACTAATGGTTCCTGACAAACATCTTTCTGAATGGCTGCTGCTACATGCACTAACATGCTCTAATGCGTAAGCCTACAGGCAGGTAAAACCAAGTAAACCAGCTGACCTCCAACACTGAAAACACAGCCAGCTCAAAGCCAAACTATTTCAGCAAAAAGATCTACTCAACATCACACCATGCCATGAAAGACCAAAACACAAAGTGGAGGCCAAAGATGCTACTACGAACAATGAGCAGCATCTCACCAAGGAGCAGCCAACAGAAATATCATGTTTATGTCCAGATACAGACCTTTGGCTGCCTATGGCCTCAAGTTTGAATGCAACTTATAAAACATGCAGTAAAATCTGTTTATGAAGACAACAAAGATAGGTGTAATGAAATGGACTGCATAAGTGATAGCTGCCTAGCCATTACTTTCCACCTTTTATACAAGCTCCTCTGCTTCTCTCACAGAGAGATGTACAGCTAAGACCTTGCTCCCACTTTCAAATTGGAGTCAGTGGGGCACTTATATCCCCTATAAGCTACGCCTAAGCTTCCGCTCTGAAGGATGTCCACTGTGGACACTTCCTGATGTTTAAACAAAGTTTTCAAACCCTGTATGCCAGCCACTGACAGTGTTCCTGGAAGCCTGTATAAAGTGCAAACCTATCAGTTAAACGCTGTGGGTACTGGACACCACCATAAAACACCTTCCAGTTTTTGCCAGTTTTCACTCTTTGAAACCACACAGTTCTACTGTCCATCCCTTAGAAACCAAAAAACAGCAAGTGAAAGCTGTCAAAAGACACATATTCACACTAATTAGAGGACAAGCCAGTCCAATGGGGTAGGGTAAGTGACTTCAACGGCAGATGGTTCTGCAGAGGGCAGGGACTTGAATAAAAAAGAGAGAACCTAAAGAAAGATCTGCAATTCCTGCCTCATACTCAAAATTACTATCTATGCTCCCAAGAATTTTTGTGGAGCGCTGAAATGCAAAAGAAAAAAATAAAGGGAAGGAACTCAGAAACTTAAAGCTCTAAGTGTGACTGTAAAAAAAACCCAGGAGAGGATGACCTATGAAACTAAGCTCCATGCAACAAGGGCTCACTATGCAGCTGCTTTTTTACTTGCCTGAGAGTCCAAGATAAACAGCGCAGGCCCATCAAGAAATCCCACCGACTTCCAGGAAAAGGGAAGCAAAGTCCTTTTGTCTCGGGACAAGTCACATACTTCGAAATTAATCCTAAATGAAATCTATACATTTACAGGTCTGCTCTGCAAAATATTCTGGCTGTCAGCAATTAATGCCCCCTCCTCCAAACAGCTGCCAATTTGCACAGGAAAAAAGCTGCTCAAAATAAAGCAACAGAAGAACCTCCCATGAGCCTCTATTCCCTAAGCATTCCAACTCAAGTAGTAGCTAAAGCCAAATGGGATCCCGCAGCTCCTGCCTCTAGTTCCTCTGCCCCTATCCAACCCCAAAGACAAGAGAGTCCCACAGCCACCAGCCTATCCCTCATCATAAATCATGCTTTGCTTGTGGGATTTCCAATTAGGAACTCACAAAATCAATGCAGCCAGAAAGAAAAATAAACAGTATATCTTCCTCAGTAACCGCATGCCTAGAATAAAATATCCAATACCCAGTGCAAAATTTCTTTTTCTCAACAAAGGAGAGATCAAGGACCCAGCCTTTCTGTGGCAAAAAAAAAAAAAAATCGCAAACACAAGTGTTATCTGGGGACGAAGGTCCCTTAAAAACCCAAGTGGTCGAACAACTCATGTGCAAGTCTAAACCACAAAGGCTCGGTTTCCTCCCTTGGGAAAGTAGGTTTTCAAAAAGCTACTCAACCATTATCATTTGACAATTCAAGAATATCATCAACTTTGTAAGTAGTATTTATCATGACTCCTTTGCCGAAATTCCTAGTGCCATGCAGTGCAGGACACGTCAGCAAGAGATGATACTGCTAACTGCTCCCTCATGCCTTGCTTAGAACTTGCTTTATTCTTTCAGAACCCAAAAAGCCAGAAGCACTACAAGGCAGGCCCTTAAGAAGGCCCCTACTGCGTGGAGACTCACGCCCGCAGCAACCAGTAGCACATACCACAGTGCCAGGCGTGGTGGCTCACGCCTGTCATCCCAGCACTCGGGAGGCAGAGGCAAGAGGATTGCTGTGATGTGAGTTGGAGGCTGAGCTCAGAGCCAGCCTGAACCACAAAGCGAGACCCTGTCACAAAAAAATAAAAAGGCGGCCCCTATTATATTAACAAGGGATGTCAGGAGATGAGAGGGATGAGGGAGGGAAGACAGAGCACTGGAAAAAAAGAGAACTCTTATAAAACATGTCTATTAGTCTATCTCTAAAGCTGAGATTCAAAGAAACTGTATCAAATTCACTCCTTTTAAAAAGTACCTAAGAGGAGTGATGTGAAACAGCATGTATTTGTGAACTGTCTCTATTCAGTGTGCCTTCTAGATCCATAAAAACAATACACAAGATCTAGTGAAATTCACTAGTACAGAAGGAAAGGTTAAAGTCCACTGTTGATCCAATGGTGGTAATACATCTGAACTTCAACACTCCAGAATCTCTTAGCAGCAATGTAAAAAGGTAGATCAACAGACTGCTCCAACAAACTGGAACACGTTAGCTCTAACTGCCCCTCTCACTTGTGTGGTTCCTCTTTTTTCTTTTTTTCTTTCTATCACAAAGGTACTTTTTACACATACACACGCACTCAATTAATATCTGAGCCCAGGAAACTAAATATCAGACTGCCACGCCTACCTAATACTTTCAACAGTTAAATTCCACCCCAGCGTCTGTGTTCAGAAAGGCTCTCTCACCTTTAACCCTGATACAAATGGAAAGATCAGGTAACATCTCACAAATCATGCAACACCTAGACTTCACAGGAGCTGGAAAGCAGACCCTAGGCCAGGCCCCTAAGGGAAACTCTGCAGAGACAAAACCATCCACAGGCCCCAACTGACACCGAAAAACAAAGTGAAATTCAATGAGAACAAGTTTCTTGACCACTCAGGCCCAGGCACAAGGCTAAATCCTATATAACACTGAGGACACCTTAAGGACTTCATGAGTGAGGAGGTAAGTGTTGGGTCAAACGTTAATTTTCAAAGCCCTGTAATAGTTACGAACATGATCTTTCAGAGAGCAGCAAGAGTTACGGGTGGGACGGGAGCAGTCACAAAGGCACTGAGGAGGAATCAGTGTCAAAACTGATTCTTAAAGACTGAGGGAAAAGAGGCAGGAATTTTGGTTAAAAGGTACAGTACCAACAAAACAAAACTGGATCCACCCGCTCGGGTGTGTGTTCAGAGGCTACAGTTGCCTGGACATGAACGTGAAGGTGGAGTACAGTAAGAGATGGAGGTGGAAAGGTAGGCAAATGTCTAGCCATAGGTAACTGGTAGGCCAAAGGACAAAATGGACCTCATCCTGAGGTCAAACATGAATTTTCAAAAGATTTTAAACAAAAATTTACTCTTCCAGACAGATCACTCCATTAGCGTGGGGTGCGGGCTAACAATACTCAAATGAAATAATACAGATATCTCTGCTCCATTTCCACAAACCAGTATCGAACAAAAAATGCGATATAGTCAAGGTAACATAATTAACCAACAAACCTTAAAAAATTAAAACAGTATTTTCAGTATTTCTCATCCCATCTAGCCTAGACAGCCTGCAAATCTATCGCCCACCCTCAGTACACTCCCCTAGGTTCTCTGAAATACGTATGAGTGCAAGCACTATGATACCGCAGTAGTCTTTTCAACCCAGAGCAAAAGATGCAACGTTTCCTCTCCTTGTAAGAAGACCTCAATGACCAGTTTCACTGAGGTTTCCCGACTTAACTCACTGTTCATACAGTTCCTAACGGTTCCCAACTCTGGCACTTAATCAATTGGAAGCACATTAACCACTCCATGCTGAGCAAGCAGTAAACGGGAATTTATTGAGTATGGTACAGCAGGTTATAAAGCAAGCAAGAAAGAAACACTGAGCACAGAGTCATGACAGACATTTTAAATAATCTCAGTTATTCATTATGGCAACTTCTAAGAGAGGGTATGAAGTCTCCCAGTTCACTGATGTATGAGTAAGGACTCAAGAGACGCTCGCTATCTTGCCAAAGGCCACTCAACTGATAATAAAAAAGCCAATTCTCAACTCCACAAATGAGAAATTACAAATGGTCCTTCTTTACTACACCATATGTCAAGTACAATACATATAAACAACAAATAAGTTTCCACAGTAAGGCCAGGAATATCTCCCTTTTAAATGAACAAGTAAACTGTATTTTACATTTAATTAAGGGATCACTCAGAGAGATCAGTCACATCTGAATGAGCACAACTGAAATCTCCAAATGCTACTAAAAAGGTTAGTCCTGAGCATTAGTAACCAAGAGTGTTCAGACTCAAGTAATCAGGGTGACTTAGTCTACTCCATAAAATGCAGCATATCCTCCTCACTTTCCCTTGAGGCCCTAAAACAACATCTGAAAACAACTCGGGGCTGACTACTCATTCATTTGGGCACTCTCCCCTTGTCTTTCCTTTCCCCAAACTACTTTATCAACCCAAATTACAGAAGTATGTCCAGGATTCATATGGCAGTTCTGATCCGATTTGTCCCAATCCTGGCTCAAGCAGCTTTGTGCTACTCTCCTAACTAGATCAGCGCCAGCCAAGGGTTTTATTCAAGCTGATCTGTGATGGATTAGATAATGAAACCCTAGCCATGTAAGCTGCTGGCTCATATTGGGGCTGGAGGGGAGAAGAATAAGAAACTCAATACTCCTGAGGGCCCCTAAAACACCAAGCGCGCTCGCCATGCCTTGCTCCATCTGTCTGCTCATGCTCCAGTTACTGCCATTCCTTTCCACCATCTCTTTTTTGGGGCTCTTCTCTGTATCTCTGAAGGAAGTGCCCACGTGCCCCAGAATAAAGATGTCCACCATGCTCTGCAAACACATGAGCAAATCTCAAACAAATCCACTCACCAAAATGGCTGTCTTCGTTGTTTCTACACGTTATTAAAGCCTAACCTCCAAATGAGAGTGTGATCTAAAGATACACTAGCAACTGTTCTTGTTTACACGAAGTAGTGCACTGAATTTCTTTCTTCACAGTCCTATAATCTTGAGGCCTGTCTGCACCAGTCTGCTTTATAACAAAATGAAAGCTAAATCTCCAGCTAATGTCTGTTAGGTTCACATGTCAGTGTGACAGAGAAAAAAATGACAAGGTGGCTAGAAGATGAGAGGAGGAGCCAAGGCAGCTTCAATTCAAGCTAATCTCTGAGTCATCCTGAAGAATAGTTCTACTTTGAAATCATAGCTGACTTTCTCTTCCTTCTCAAATATATCTCCAGTTTCACATGCAAAGTTTCCTTGTGAGGTCTGGGAAAAAGTAATTTTTACATGAATATACAATTTTTACGGTTTCTCAATCTACAGTATTTTCTACTCTGACAGTGTTAAAATAGGCTGAACGCTTGTTTCCTCCCAAAATTCATGCACTGAATGCCCTGCGCCTCACTGATGGTATTTGGAGAAGGGCCTCTGGGAAATAATTAGGATTAGATGAGATCATGAGGGTGGGACAAATAGATGAGATAAGTACAAGAAGGGCTTTCACTCTGCGCTAAGGAAAGGCCCTGTGAGCACCCTGCAAGGAAGTGCTAGCTAAGAGCTACGATGCAAGGGCCTTCACGGGGCCCTGGATTTGCTAGCACCTTAATGTTGGACTTCCCAGCCTCCAGAACGGTGAGAATTTAAGTCTATGGTATTTTCTTGTGGCAACCTAAGAAGACTAACATAAGCACAAACAAAACTTCAGTAATTTTGGTGAAATACTGTTGATGGAATTACTTGTAAGAAAAGCATGTTATCTCGATGTATTCAAAGGGGAACTTGCTCAGTTTCAGCATCCAAACCCTGAGTGAGGATCCAAAGAAACATTCACCTAGAAAAAACAAGCAAGCGGGAAAGCAAACCACTTCCAAAGATATGAGCATCCACAAAGTAACCACAGGTAGCAGAGACCAAAAAGAAGTCTCCCTGCTATGCACATCATCCATGACATGAACAAGCACTGGGTCCATGCAGCTAAACGAGGTGTATGATACTGCTCAAAAGCAGTTACTCTATCCCATAATAATCACATATTAACATTTCAATGCCACAAAGTTTCTGCTGCAAACTATAGTCATTAAGATACACTGTACCTTATACAGCAACTATGTTCTCAATTGTTCAAAAGCAGAACTTGTGCTAACCAAATTACTTATGTTCACTAAAAAGCTGACCCAAAGAATTTAATCCTCAGCATCTTTTACAGCCTAAATTTTAGACTTATCAGACTTGCTTTTATCCATGTGTGTAACTCATTTAACTTTCCACCAAACTATTTCCAAATGTAGTAGTTTTCCTCAAAAACTACATTTCTCAACCTATTTCTCAACTTTCAAATTGCACTTGTCTCCTCCCTCCTACCTCATGGTTCAGAGTTCTCTTTTAAGGCTATGCTGACCCTTTTTCATCCACATGAAGCTTCTGTATACAGCCTTCCAGGAGCACATATTCTCACATTATCCTCTTCATCTCCCCTATGGCTCACACTGAGCCTAATGCAAGAACCAAGGACTCTCCAGTTCTTGAGATCCACTTGGGGAAGTAAAGATTATTCCAAAAATTCAGTGGCTGCAAACCAACAGATTCAGCTTTGGAATCTGAAATGTAGAAACAGCTTCACATAGGAACCAAACTTGGGAAGGTAAACCAATGAATGACTTTATTCTGTAAGAAGCAGTTACTCACTTCTTTGGCACTTAAAAAATTGAGGAATTTCATGATGATCGCCTCACCCTGGAATTTCATTTTTTAAAAACCCTTTTACTGTTTGTAAAAGGTAAATTCCAACTTCAATTTAACAAACATTCAGAACTTACTACATACACAAAACTATCAGGTATTCATGGATAATCACAAAAGAAATACAATTCCTGCCTTTTGGAAGCTTACGATCACTTTGGGAAATAAAAACAATAAACCCAGTGAGGAATAATAAAAGTGAATACATAAATAAACCAGAAGCCATCCATTTTGGTATATACCTATAATCCTAGCACTGGGAAGGCAAAGACAGGACTATCATAAATTAGTTTGAAGCCAGCCAGCTACATACTGAGTTCAAGGCTGGCCTGAACTACACAGAAATCTATCTATCTATCTCAAATAACAAACAAACAAACAAATAAAGCATAGAGCCAAAAGCAGTCTAATGTCAACTAGGCTGAAAGGCAAGTCTCCCAATTAAAGAGCTAGGCCTTCAGAAAAACTCTATTTGTGTTAAGATACGAACGAGAATATGTGCTTTAAAACAAACCCACACGCTAAAAAAGACCGACGAGGCAGATTTTCAGTGTACATTTACATAGGGCCCACAGGCATCTCTAACTTGCTGATACCATCTCCTGAGACTGAGTCCCTGCTCATTGTGCTCCAACAGAGCAAACACTCTCTCTCTCCAAGCTTCCGCGCTATCAGTTCCTCTACCTGAACCCTCTTCCCTCATGTCTCTTAATGCCCGGTTCCCTCACTTATACAAAAAGACCTTCCTTGGCCATCTTCATCATTCTTTTTTCTTACTAGCCTTTATCAGCACTTAAGAGTAGTTGATGGCTGGGGCTGGGGAGTTAGCTCAGTGGTTCTGGCGCCTGTCTTGCAAGCGCAAGGACCCGGGTTCGATTCCCCGGTAACCACATAACAATACTGGGTGTGGAGACCCACACCCAACAGCAACCAGTACTACATACCACAGTGCCGGGCGTGGTGGCTCACGCCTGTAATCCCAGCACTCGGGAGGCAGAGGCAGGAGGATTGTGATGTGAGTTGGAGGCTGAGCTCAGGGCCAGCCTGAACCACAAAGCGAGACCCTGTCTCAAAAAAAAAAAAAAAAGAGTAGTTGATGGCTTTATTAGATATCTTTTCCCGTGAGAATATTATTTCCATAAAAGCAGGGCTTTTCTCTGTTCACTACTACATTTCCAAGGGTTAAAACAGTGGCTGGCAGGGCCTGGGATTTAGTTCAATGGCTCTGGTGCCTGCCTTGCAAGTTCAAGGTGCTGGGTTTGATTCCTGGTAACCACATACAACAATGCCAGGTGCGGTGACTCATACCCACCAGCAATCAGTACCACAGAGCCCAGTGCTGGACACAGTGGTTCACCCCTGTAATCCCAGCACTCAGGAGGCAGAGATAGGAAGATTGCTGAGTTCAAGGTTGAGTTCAGGACCAGCCTGAACTACAAAGCGAGACCCTGTTTCAAAAAACTTTAAAAAAAAAAGTGCCTGGCATGCGACGGTTGCTCAATAAATATCAGTTAAATGAATAGTAAGTAGACACATTTTTTAACTTTTCAAGGCTTGTGTGTACCTTAGCAGGGAACTTGAGTTACCTTTTTTAGAAGGTAACTTTGGGAATCATGTTTCACAAATATTTTGCTTTACAACATAATACATACATAGATACATAATTACACACACACAAAGCCGATGGAAACATGTTCATCAGCACCTCTACTCAATCTTCCCTCCTCACCATCTACCCTTAATCCACCTCTCCTGAAGTCTCCTTGTATTTCTCTACACTTTTTACAGGGCCGAGACTTCTCAGAATCCCTCTCCCTGACAAAGTTCTAAGGAGAGTAAAAGCAAGCAAATAAACAAAATCCAAAAATAAACACCGGAGGGTCACATTACCCCAACTCACATCAATAACAGGAGACTCTGCAAAGGAGAGTGAGAGGCACACAACCAACATGCCAGGCTTAAGTATAGCTCCATCTCTAACACAGGAAGTCAGGCAGAACCTTAAAAAGCAGACAGCAGAGCACAGGAAGTCTTTTAGCACTGCAGAGATTTCCAAGAGTGGTGTAATGGAGAGAGCACAGGCATAAGAATTAGAAGGGCAGGCTCTCAGTTCCAGTTTTATAACTAGCTAACCAAATAGCCTCGAGCAAGTCACTAGTCTGCCCTGGACTTTTGATTCCTCAAACAGAAAATGGGGTGGATAAAACATAATGGGTCTTGAGTCCTCTCCTCCCACAAAATAAACGAAAATCATTGATTCTGTTCCCCCTAAAGTGCAGATTAACTATTCTGCCTAAGAATCTTTGTAGCCTATCCAGGTTAAGAATCCCTGGAAAAGATAATGATGTTTCTGGTCCCTTCTAACATTCTACGTTTCTACAAGAATTAAGCAGCTGTCTATACACAATTGCTCCTGGGCCAGTCTCACCATGTATAGAAACTCTTTTGCAATAGAGACTAAATCCTAAAACCTAGGGTTTCTGGTACTTCCACAAACTACAAAGTAACCGATACGAGCAGTTCCATTCTCTGCCAAAATAAGCCAGCTCATCCTTGGGTCTATAATTAATAATCCAGCCTTCTAGCAGATCTACAAATCTTATGTGCCCTCAGGACATAAAAAGACTAGTGGATGTCCTAGCCATGTAGGATGCGCTTGGCAAATTATCAGTGGGACTCGTCCTGTGTCTCTTCCCGGACTCATCAGCATGCTTCACAAAATGACACTGAGCACCACGGTCTTCCCGAACCACTACCACACTCTGCGTACTCCTCACACTCTAGGAGCAACTGATTTAACCCACAACCTAAGCCACATCCCCTTTGGTTCTCTCGAGGAGTTTTCTCGCTTTTCACGACTCTCCCTCAAATGCCGCTTCCCTATCCCGTCCCAGCGTATGTCCAGAGCTGTCCTAAAGGTTCCTTCCGGGAGGTTTGCCACCAGGCCCCCTGGTCCACGGCTCGGCCCGGCGGCTCTCCTCTGGGCAAGAGTCCCAGAATTTCCCGATTTCCCAAGGAACTAGGAAAGGGTTCAATGAAATGGACTCCGTCCCGATCACGCTCGATTTCCCCCCAAAATCTATTCGCTCGTGCTGCCCTCTCGGGCACACACATCAGGACCCCCAGCATCCCTCGCCTCCAAGCCCGAGCTCGTCCCACTCCCCGCCAGGCCCCGACCCACCCCTCCCATCCGGGACCCCCGACGCCCTCCACCCGGTCCACATCGGGAGGCCGGGCCGCCCCGCGCCGCACCCCATGGCAACCGGGCGCCCCGTCCCGCGCGGTCACCTGCATCCCGCCGCCGCCGCCGTCCACCGGTGCCTCCTCGGTGCGCGGCCGCTTGCTCAGGCCGGGCTCGGCTCCGTCTCCTCCCGCTCCGGGAACCGGCAGCTCCAACTCCGACTCCCGCTTCATGCCCCGGGCGGCGGCGCCGGGTCCGAGCTGAGGCGACTGCTGCGGCTGGGCACCTTCCGCCATCCGCCCGCGCCCCCCTCGCCTCCGGGAGCCGGGCGCCCCGCGACAGGCCACCTCCCCCTGGGCCTCGGCCCGACAGTCGCGACAGGCGGGCGCGCGCCTGCCCCGCCCCCCGTGTGCGTGCGTGCGTGCGCGCGCGCCCCGCGCTTCAGGCTCGCGCCCCGCGCCTCGCTGCCCGCCGGCTGGTCTGCTGGGCCGCGGCCGTCGCTACGGGGCGGTCGCTCGCGCACCCGATCGCACACGCGCCGCCGGCCGGCCCGCCGCTCTTCCCAGCCTCGCGCACTCCCGGGGTCGCCGCCCGCCCGCGCTTGCTGCTCGCTTGCTGACCAGCTCACTCGCTCTCCCTCGCAACACGCCGGCCGAGGGAGGAAAGGGGCGGTCCGGGCTCCCGAGGCGTGGGGAGGGCTGTTTATTTGGGAAGAGGAGGAGCGCGAGGCAGAAAGGACCTGACTGGCCGGGATCCTCCGACCCGCCGCTGTGGCAGCACCGGGAAGGCGGGGAGAAAGAGGGAAGGAGGGACCGCGATGTGGGACTCTGGCCCGCGCGGGAGGCTGTGGCCAGCGAGCATGGGCGGCCCGGCGGCGGAGAGGGCGGGGCCTACGCCCCTCGGCAATCTCCGCCTTCTTCGCGCCGGCCGCCCGAGGGAGGCCGGGAAGAGATCGCGGGAGCTCGGGAATCCGGGCAGGGATGGTCCTGGGCTGGGGCAGCGAGGCTGGAGTGCAAGCCTGCCTGTAGTGGGCGGGGTCTGTTTCCCTTAGGGCGGGGGCTGCAGCCTAGGGCAGGCGGAGCTGGACGGCCCCTAAGACCGGGATCTGCTCCAACTTGCCGGACAAGTTGCGATCTCTGTTCACAAGTCAGTCGGGCCGCTTGGGTTCCTGGGGAGGGCGGGGGTACTCTGCTGGAAGGAGAGGAGAGGGGGACCCCTGCCTGCTTTCTGTCCTGCGCAAGAATAGAGTTCTCAAGTTGAGAAGTGAGGGAAGGAGCCACCCCTTGCAGTTTTGAGAACTTTTACTCTAATCCTAATTCTCACATCCCTGATGACCTTCATATACCTGAGGTTAATAAAGCTTTCTGCTTTGTACAGTGCATTGAGACCTTTGATAGAGCTGGTGATACAGGTATGGATCCCGATATCTGTTCCACTGATGAACTTGAAGCTTAAGTCCTGTAGCAAAAACTGTGGCCGTTCCAGATCTCAAGACACCAGATCTCACACTCTTTGTCCAACCTTGCTGCCTTAGTAGCACTTTATTGCCTATCACCTTATGCAGTTAGATGTGTGCAATAGATTCTTATGCCTAGCAGGCTAGACCTGCCTCTGGGTTTCATATTGTGCCCCGTATATTATAGGGGGAAATGATGTTAAATGAATCATCTGGATTCTAGTCTTGGCCTTGCTAACTGCTATAAACAAGATACTTAACCCCTTTGAATTCCAGCTCCAACTTGTATAGAATGTGGAGATGATTTAGAACCGTGGTTCTCAACCAGCGGTGGATCTTTGCCTTTCCATCACCCACCCTAATTATTGTCAACATCCCAAGATATTTTTTACTTTTTACTGCATGAACTAGAGATGTTGCATTTGGCGAGGAAAGATTAGGAATGTTGCTCAACGTCCTGCAGTGCACAGGACAATCTCAACAAGAAAGGATTATGGAACCCAGAATGTCAGTAGTACAGAAATTGAGAAACAGAAGGTCAGGTGGATTTCCGAGGTCATTTGCAACCAGCCTTTGATTTGGCCTTTGAACTTGAGTTTAGTCTGCTAGGGCTGGAATGATACAATAGCACATATCCCTACTTCTGAGTCAGGCTGTTCCAGAAGGGAAGCCAGGTTTTAACACCTATTGCCAGGTGATGTTGTACTCCTTTATATAAGGTGTTTGAGGGTCTGTAGATGGTTGGAAAGGAAAACAGGAAAACCCGTCCTGTAGTTGGGTTTTCCCTATAAATTATACATTATATTATGAGTATTATTACCCTTATTTACATGTTAAACTAAAAATGTTCGTTATCAACATACAAAGAGTATTATTGTCACTGTTACTGGAATTCCTTACTCTATTAGATGGCTTGATTAGAGTTGCTAAAGACACAGATATGGCAAAGACACAAGACTTCTTTGGTGCGGTGTATTGAACAAATTATTCATTTTCACTAATCCTTACATTCCTCATTTATAAGATATCGATAATAATAGCCATAATGTTGTTTGAAGCATTAAATGAGAAAGTATTTAGCATAGTGGCTAATATATAATAACCACTTAGTAAATAGTAATTATTCATTATCTAATTTGCTTAGTGACAGTAAGCTACTGCCCAGAAACCCATAGGAAAAGAGAAGCCCAGGCAGCTCTTAATATTGCTACTTGCACCAACAAGGTGGAGTCTAAGTGTCTGAAAGTTCATTTTAAGTCTAATTAGCTCCAACCTCCCTCAGCAGTTTCTGGTTGTCAGTGGCCTACAACCTGACCCTGTCCAATTGAGCATAAGGGCTTAGAAAAAGAATCAGAGTGTTTCCTAGTGGCCTATGAAAGAAATAATGCCTTTTTTTAAAAAAAACCTAAGCATATCAGCAATTGGTTTTCTGAAAAATTTACTGAACTGATTATCTTAAGAATTCTCCCCTATTTCCTGCTTTGCCAAAATTCTGACATCTGAATGTTAAGTCCTTCTGGACTGAAGATGCCCAAACAAGAAATGAGATTTGGGATTTAGAGCTGCCTGTGACTCAAATTATTGTTATTCAGGTAGCGCTCAAATCCCTAAGAAATAGAGCGATGCAGTATGGGAATGTTTGAATGACCGGGCAGAACAAGAGAAATTGGACTGTGCCCTGTAAACAAGCATTAAGCATTTAGTGAGAGAGGCGAGACTAGAAACCTATGAATAGTAGAAGAGGCACAATGTACCCATGGCAACACAAAGAGCAAGATCATTTCTTTTAAATGCATTTGCAGCTATTTGTTCGGGAATAGGTAGTTATGAAATATTACAGAAGAAAAGAACATTGAAGAATATTTTGCCAGGAAGATGTTTTTAGCTGAAAACTACTGTAATCCTAATGTTTGTTTATCCATTTAACAAACCAGATGCAAGCATCTGGAATGCCAAAGTGAATAAAATTTATTCTTGGTACTAAACACTTTGTGATCTAGGGAGGAAAAGATGAACAAGTAATACAGGTTGGGGAATATGGCTAAGGGTAGAGCATTTTCCCAGTGGGCATGAGGGTGTGGATTCCGTCCCCAGTTACACACATGCACGCATGCACACATATATACACATTACAATGTTTACAATGATAGAAAGTTCATCTCACAAAACAGTGAAGAACATGAACTATATCAGACAGACATGGGTTTGGGTCTGACTTTGCCACATTTCTGACTTGGCACAAGAACTGTGGTGTCTCTGCAGACCAGTTGCTTCATTTGTGTCATAGGCACTGGTGCTTGCCAACCCAGTGTTCCTTCTGCTTCTTTTTACTAGCAGAATCCCAGTTTTGTTCAGGACCAAGATCTGCCCACCTATGGGGGAAAAAAAAAGTAAAGAGTAAAAAATCCCCAAGCTCCCTGATAGATAAGTATGGTCACATAACACAGTTGTAGCCCTCAAGATATAGATTAAAGGGCTGGGGATTTAGTTCAGTGGTTCCAGCGCCTGTCTTGCAAGTGCAAGGACCCGGGTTCGATTCCCAGTAACCACATACAATACTGGGTGTGGAAACTCACGCCCAGCAGCAACCAGTACCACATACCACAGTGCCGGGCGTGGTGGCTCACGCCTGTAATCCCAGCACTCGGGAGGCAGAGGCAGGAGGATTGCTGTGATGTGAGTTGGAGGCTGAGCTCAGAGCCAGCCTGAACTACAAAGCGAGACCCTGTCTCAAGAAAAAAAAAAAGATACAGATTTTTTTTTAAAAAAGACAAAAATAAGACAAAACCACAAAAAGTAAAGATTTCTTGTCCTTCAAACTTTGCCTTTCGCCCTTTACCCTTTCTCCTACCTACAACACAGATTGGAAAAACAACAGACACCTTAATCCCACAACAGCAAAGCTGCATGGTAAGAATGGTATTAAGAAGCCACCTTTTCTACCAAGCCTGTCCATCTCTCATTTACTGTTATTGAGAAAATAACTTTTGATTTGGTTAAACCAATGGGG
>PVIR01030832.1:0-19960 GCA_004026965.1 Petromus typicus | reverse complement strand
CTGCCCAAATTTCCTGTTTTAGTGCTTAGTTGGAATTAGCTTTTATTTATTTATTTACTCTGAGACAGGTTCTCACTTTGTAGTTCAGGCCCTGAACTCACTATGTAGCCCAGGCGAGCCTCGAATTCACAGCGATCCTCCTGCCTCTGCCTCCTGAGTGCTGGGATTACAGGCGTGAGCCACCAGGGCCGGCTGGAATTAGCTTTTAAATCTTGTGCCCTGCTACAGGCATGGTCTCCTGAGCAGTGAGAGATTTCAGCAGAGTTTGTACACAGGATGTGTACAAACCCTCTCTGGTTCTTCTCTTTCTGGAATTTTCTCCCCCACTTAGCAGCCATGTTCACCTGGGACTCTGATTTGTGGCGCTGTAAACACAGCCTCAGCTGCCAAAAGCTGAAAGCTTTAAAACAGGTGGCTCAGCTTTACCCGCCACGTCTTGGAAGTGCTGAGTCCTTTCAGATTTCTTTTTGCCACACTGAGGATCGAACTCCTCTGCCTTTCACATTCTCGGGGCTGGCTTGTCTGGCTGCATCACACATGCAGTATGCCACTGTGGGGGATTAGTCCTTTAGACCACAGCAGAAGGGAAATGTCACATGCACTGAGATCCCCCCGGCCGCAGTTCAGTTCTGGGCTCCCAGAGCTGACTTGGGGACCCTCCCAGAGCCCCCAGCTCAGTGGAGAAGATGCAACAGTAAACAATCCAGTCTCTTCTGTTTTCTCACATCCCATGTTTTCTGTCTCCATCTCTCTGCTTCTCCTTTCATTTGGTTGTGCATTTGCCAACTGTTCAAGGTCAGCATGGTGCCAGAGCCACCCCTGCTCCTGACTCCTCACCTTTGTGGCGCTGATGCCTGAGAAGGGAAAGAGGAAGCCTCACTTGAGCTGTGCCAGGCCAGGGCCCTCATCATTCAGCGTCCCCTGATGCAGCCATCTCCTCCTTTCTGCAGCAGCGAGACCTCAGGGTCAAGTGAGAATGGACACACCGCTGCCTTCTACCCGCTCCCAGAGACTGAACACAGCCTTCTCACTGACCCATTTCTCCAGTCACCTCTGAGGGCTTTCTTTGAGATAGCTTCTTGCTCTGTCCAGGCTGGCCCCAGACTTGAAGTCTGCCTGCTTCAGCCTCCCGCGGTGCTGGAGTGACAGGCATGTACCACCACGCCCAAGTGAAACTACCAGTTTTTTTAATGACTCTACTCGCTGGTTGCCCCATGATCTGGTGCCCTTTATTTTGTCGCAGTTGCCAGTGTTTGCAGGTCCAAGAAGTGTGGGCAAACCAGAAAAGCCGGTGACAGGAGGTGTCACAAGATGCCACGCTAAGCTTGTTCTGTGACTCAGCCTAGGTGCTGAGTCTCGTGGGGCTCTTAGACATGGTGAGGAAGCCAAGAGCCACTGGCAGACTGATCCAGCTTGTGACCGCTTATGAAACGAACATAGTAGTAGTGACTGTGTCCCAGCATGCTAGGCCTGCTCAGAGTCTCTGGGGCTGCACCTCCATGCACCCCTGTGGCCCTGTCCGTTTCAAAGAGGGTTCATGAGTATTTTACGGAGAAGCTACCCACGTCCTTCGATGAAGTGAGTCAGCCAGGTAGCTCGTGCCTCATGCCTTGTGAATCCAAAACCCGCACAAGGCCACTCTGCCGAGCCCTGGCTCCTTCCAGCTTACATTTCAACAGTGAAGCCTCAGTACTGCGGTGCCCCTGAAGGGGAGTGGCCAGGCGCAGGAATGACCTCTGAAGCTTGTCAGGGGCACTGTAGTGAGTGACCAGTGAAAAGGCAAGAAGGATTAGCCTCTGGTGGAGGAAAGTGAAGCGTGCTTCTGTTTAGCCTCACGCTGTAAAGCCCAAGTCCTCTCACTACTGCCCCTCACCTCTTTGACCTTGTCTCCTCCTACTCCGCGCTCACTGTGCCACAGCCCACCAGCCTGCACTGTGGTCCTCGAAAAGACCGATGCTTTTCCTGCCACAGGCCCTTTGTACCGGCTATCCCTGGCATCTGCATCTCTTCCCCCACCCGTGTCCATGGTGCCCTCCTCCCTCCAGGTCTGTCCTCAGAGGAGGAGTCATGTGACACGATAGAGGTCCCTTCACCCTCACCTGACAGAATATACTTTCTTCCTCATTTGTCTGCCTCCCCATAAGCACAGCAGTTGTTATCCATATTGTCCACCAATTGAGCCTCTACTGTGTACCAGGCCCTGTTCCAAGCCAAAGGAAGACAGTAGTGGGGGAAAAAAGATTTTAAAAAGCCCCAGAGTTCCCCCTAAAATTCAGCGAGATAAACTCCTGACTATGTGACCTCCAGCTGTGCAGGGATGGCAGGTGGCCGGGGCGGCTGCTCCGAGGAGGTGGCCCTGGATGACACAGCCGAGTCAGCCTTGGGAGCATCCTGGGGAACAGTTTGCTCACACAGAGCCAGTCAATGAACTCGCACTGTATGCTTTTCAGTGGGCGTTGGAGCCCAGGCCTGGCACATGCTAAGAAAGGCTCTGCCCTTCTAAGTGGGGTGGGAGAGAGGAACAGAGGCCCCGACTCAGGTTCACAGGCTGCTTCTGCCTCTGTGCGGCGGGAGGTGGAAGTGAGGGGGCCAAGATGAGAGGTGTAGAGAATGGCTGGTGGAAGAAAAGTCAGATACAGGATTATCTTAAAGTTGCAGCCACAAAATGCATAGGCCCCTAACACCGCCTGTCAGGTATTGACCTCGTGGACATGGCATCAGACCTGCTGCAGCCCGAGGGAGACGATGCGGCTCGTACGGCCTGGTACCTCCGAAACATCATCAGCACGTACCAGAAGACCTTCAGCGTTATCGAGCAGGTGGGGGGGGGGGGACCGGGGACCACCCCCTTTGCCCTCCTGTCTGGGCCAGCCTGACCCTACTCTTCTTCCCTTCCAGTGCCCCAAGCCTGTGATCGCCGCCATCCACGGGCCCTGTATTGGCGCAGGTGAGTGCTGTCACCTGCCACCATCAGTCCCTCCGGTCTCAGCTCTGTGGTTACGTAGGTTTGGTCCCAGGACATGCCCCGGCAACCTGGGAGCAGGGGCTCGTTCTTGCCGCTGTTCATTGTCCCTGGCCTCCTTGTCCCAGGTGTGGACCTCATCACCGCCTGTGACATCCGATACTGCGCCCAGGATGCCTGCTTCCAGGTGAAGGTGAGTCAGCCCGGAGCCGCTGCTCCTGCGGCCCAGCACGGTGGAGCAGGGCCCAAAAGCTTCCTGAAAAGGAAGTTGGAGCTGACCTTACACAGCAAGGCCAAGGTCAGGGCCTGTGGTGCACACCTCCTTCCCACCACTGAGGGGCGCTGTGGCACGAAGATTGCAGTTCAAGCTTTGCCTGGAGATTTTTTTTTTTTTTTCTTTTTTTTAAGGTTTTTTGAGACAGGGTCTCACTTTGTAGTTCAGGCTGGCCCTGAGCTCAGCCTCAAACTCACATCACAGCAATCCTTCTGCCTCTGCCTCCCGAGTGCTGGGATTACAGGTGTGAGCCACCATGCCTGGCACTGTGGTATGTGGTACTGGTTGCTGCTGGGGTGAGTCTCCACGCCCAGTATTGTATGTGGTTACCAGGGATCGAACTCAGGTCCTTGTGCTTGCAAGACAGGCGCCGGAACCACTGAGCTATATCCTCGGCCCTGCCTGGAGATTTTTATCAAAATCCTATGTCAGAGTAAAAAATGGCCAGGGATGTAGAACTGTGTGAAGGAAGTCAGGGTGGGCATTCCTGGGGAGGTCCTGAAGGTCTGAAGAGGTGGAGGTGGCGAGAGGCTGGGTTGGACAGGACTGGGTGGCAGGACAGAGTCCCCGGGTGCAGGAAAGGACATTCAGGAACGGCTCAGGAAGGCGTTCCCTGCCGATGGCCGGAGCTCCTGACCAACTGCGAGGCGGAGTTGGCAGCTAAACTCTGCTTAAGACTTGAAGGAACCCGCCTGGTGTGGAGCACTGAGAGCCGAAGGGTTCCCGAGCTGGAGGTGGCAGGACCTCTGCAGGAAGTGCAAACTGTCAGAGGATGGGGTGGCATGGAGAGCGACACTGAGCACAAAGCCAACGCTGACCTGGCTTCTTCCCCAGGAAGTGGACGTGGGCCTGGCCGCCGATGTGGGGACACTGCAGCGTCTGCCCAAGATCATCGGGAACCAGAGGTGGATGGGCAAGCGAAGGCGGGGAGGGGGCCGCGGGACATTGGTGGACCCCAGGTGACCGCAGCAACCTTTTTCAGCCTGGTCAACGAGCTGGCCTTCACTGCCCGCAAGATGATGGCTGATGAGGCCCTGGACAGCGGGCTGGTCAGGTAGGAGCCCAGGCCTGCGGTGAAGAGCCCTTCTGGGTCCTTCGGCGCTCGGTGACACAACCCTTTTATGGTCTCTCCCCTTCTGTGAAGCCACTTTCCCAGCAAGGGGATGGAGGAGAGCCCCTCGCGGGCATTCTATTCCACATTCCTCTTACTCATTCCCTCGCAGCCGTGTGTTCCCAGACAAGGAGCGCATGCTCGATGCCGCGTTCTCCCTGGCCGGTGAGATTTCCAGCAAGAGCCCGGTGGCCGTGCAGAGCACGAAAATCAACCTTCTCTACTCCCGCGACCATTCGGTGGCTGAGAGCCTCAACTACATGGTAAGGCCCTCGCTCCGGCCAATCACAACCCTGCCCTGATCCCAGCGTGGCCAACCGGGACTTTGGGGTTGTGCGCAGGCTCGTGCCCTGTCCCCTGGTTGGTGTGCTCTTAGCCTTTCCCCGCTCTCTACCCAGGCTTCCTGGAACATGAGCATGCTGCAGACCCAGGACATCATCAAATCTGTCCAGGCGGGAATGGAGAAGAAGGACGTGAAGAATGTCACCTTCTCCAAGCTTTGAGTCTCAGTTACCAGGCTTGGCCCAGGGTCCCCAGGCTTGGCCCAGAGTCGGGCTTGTACCACCTCCCGCCTCTGTTTCCTCATCTACGGGAAGGGAAGATGGGGAAGGTGGTCTTCGTGCCTTGCCACATAGTCTCCAGTTTATAAGTTTATGATACTGATTTCTCCAAGCCCACAGGCCTTATCTTTCCTCTCAAGCAATAAAAGCCTCATAAAGAACCTGGTGTCTACTGCGCGGAGGGGAGGTAGGGCGCGCCAAGATGCTGGGTGTCCCCCAGCAGTTATGAAGGTTGGGGACAGGGATCTGCGCTGGGATGGATCCAGTGCTACCCTGCATCTGAGCTAGTTGTTGTCCCCCCCCACTCCCTTCCCATCTCACCCCAGTACTGGGGATCAAACTTGGGGAAGGCTAAGCTATATCCCCAGCCCTGGAACACAGGCCGCGAGAGCCAAGGATCTGCCTGGCGTGCCCTTTCAGACAATTCGCAGCTGTGTGATGTGAGCTCAGCCCCTGCCCCTCGATTCGCCCACTGACTATTTGATTATTTCTATTTTATTTTGAGTCAGGATCTTGCTGTATAGCCCAGGCTGACCTCCGACTTATGATCCTCCTGTCTCAGGGATCACAGGCATGGGTCACCACCTGGCTGTTGCCTTATTTGGTTTGTGTTGGCACTGGGGATTAGATTTAGGGCCTTCACATTTAGCTGCATCTCTAGGGGCCCCCTCCCCCTTTTGGGTCTTTTGACAGGGTCTTGATCTGTAATTCACATTGGCCTTAAGTCCACTATATGACCTCACTGAACTGATCCTCCTACCTACCTTGGGCCTTCCCGAGTGCTGGGATTGTAGGCACAGAACACTATGCACCAGCCGGCTCTTTATTTTTTATTTTAGATGGGGTCTTACTGTGTGCCTAAGCTGCCTGGGCTAGGCTTGAATTTGCAGCCCTCCTCCTTGGCCCCCTGACTAGCTGAGATAACAGTGGTGTACCATCATGACCAGCAAACGCTTTTCCTTAAGCTGTCATGTTTTCCCATCCGTGTGTAACCCTAGCCTTCTGGATTTACATTTAGAATGAGTCCCAGAGGCCTAGCATTAGTTTAAATCTCTTTTGTATGCCACATCCTATTCTGAGCATTTATTAACTAGCCAATTCCTTGTCCGCACCTATGAGAGTGATGCTATTATCGCTGTGTTTCAAATAGTCAGTGGTGCATCGAGGGACAGCTGCTGTCACACGGCTGCGAGCTGGCTGAAGGGGGACAGGGGCAGATCCCTGGCTCCCGCGGCCTGCGTTCCAGCCCACTGTGCAAACAGCCTGACACTGGGCCTGAGGATGTGCAGGACATGGTGGGAGCAGAGTCTCCCAGCTCCTCCCTGTGTCCACTGCGCACCTGTCCCTGGCGTGCCCGCAGCCCTGCCCTGCCCTGCCCACCCGGCCTCGCCCTGCCTCTGCCAACAGAGGCCGGGCAGCATTTTATGGGCTCTGATAAGGCCCTGGCGAGGCTGAAGTCCACCATACTTCCTCCTGCTAGGAGGGATAGGGTCATGAATAAGACTAGTAGAGATTAGGGTGTGCCCAAGGCAGCCCCAGAACAAGGACCCATTGGACCCGTCCCTGCCAGACCCTCCCCCTCAGTATAAAGGCCGCCTACCACTTGCTACCGGTCTCCATTCCCATCCTGTATTTCCTCTCCACGCCAGCCGCCAGCCCAGCCTCGAGATGGCCTACGTCCCTGCACCAGGCTACCAGCCCACCTACAATCCGGTGAGATGCCCTGCCTGGGCTCCTCCCGACCCCATGAGCGTGTTCACCCAACCTGGTCCTTGGGGCCCCTGACCTGGGTCTGATCTGTCCTGTACTGACTCAGCTCGATGCTCAGCCCATTTGAGGCCACCCCTGGCTCTGGACACCGTCCTCATCCCCCATCCCTTCACCCCCAGTCTCCCCTTCCTTGCTTAAAGGAAAGGGGGCTTGTTGGTGAGGGGGCAGCGTCCTGAGACCCCTGTTTGGCCCTCTCTACAGACTCTGCCCTACAATGCACCCATCCCGGGTGGCCTCAGTATTGGAATGTCAGTTTACATCCAAGGAGTGGCCAACAAGGACATGAACCGGTGAGACCCTCCCTGCCTGCCCTGACAATCAGAGGCTGCAGCTGCTGGTTGGCCCGGGAAACTTCCTCCCTGCACCCTCACTAGGAGAGGGCTTCTTTTGGATTTCTTTTTTCCCACTATGTTGTTTAGACTAGGCTTGAAGTAACTATGTAGCCCAGGATGGCCTCAACTTTCAAATTCTCAGGATCCTCCTGCCTCAGCCTTCTGAGTGCTGGAATTACAGGCGTTCACGGCACCTGGCACCAGGAGAGAGCTTTTGGCCTCCTCAGCTGTTGGGGGCAGAGAAGGGAAGAGGAAAGCAATCCAGGCAGAGGGCATAACCAGTGGAAAGACCCTGAGACAGCCACGTACCTGCCCTGTCAAATGCCAGCCTCCTACAGGCTGCCATGTCCAGCAATATGGGCTGGGCTCTGGTGTGAGTATCTACGGCTCTCTGGCTATTAGGGGAAATGAGCTGCAGAAGCCAGGTAGGAGCAGAAGATGCCAACCAATAGATGTCAAGTACATGGGTGAGAGCCTGATCCATGGTAAATAAGTGGAATAATGACCCAGTCGACCAGTGACAGTTGTCACTTGAAGCTGGGAGAAGTGGAGGCGTGGTCTTGAAGGAGAAGCTATTGAGCCCAGTGTAGTGGCACACGTCTATAATCCTAGCACTCAGGAGGCTGAGGCAGGAGGATCACTTCAAGTTCAAGACCTGTCTGGGGTACACAGTGAGTTCAAGCACAGCATGGAAGGCATAGTGAGACCCGGTCTCAAAAAAAAAGAAAAAATTTTGTTTAAAAGAGGAGAGACTGTGAGCAGAAGAGTATCTTTGAGCCTCTACCTCCTGCAAGATGATCATGACTTCCCTCCTCCCCTGGGTCAGCAGGGCAGGTGCGTGCCAAGGCCCGTGTCAGGGAGGACAGCACTCGGGCAAGGTCCTGAGTGCTGGTAGGTGGCGCCAGGGAATCAGGCTTTGTTGTGTTTCCAGGTTCTTTGTGAACTTCGTGGTGGGAGGTTCCCCGGGGTCGGACATCGCCTTCCACTTCAACCCGCGTTTTGACGGCTGGGACAAGGTGGTCTTCAACACGATGCAGGGCGGCCAGTGGGGCGAGGAGGAGCGGAAGAGGAGCATGCCCTTCAGGAAGGGTGAAGCCTTTGAACTGGTCTTCATGGTCCAGAGCGAGCACTTCAAGGTCCTGGCCCCTTGCCTTTCCTTTCTCCTTCCCTCCTTCTTTCTCCCCTTCCCTTTTTACTTCATTTTTTCCTTTTGAGACTGGGAAGTCAAACCAATGCTTGGCTCTGAGCTGCCTCTGCAGCCCTTTTTTATTTTGAGATCCAGTCTCACTTAGTCAGAGCTGTCCAGGCTGGACTTGAACTTGTAATCCTCCTGCCTCAGCCTCCAGAGTGCTGGGATTCCAGCAGCATCATGCCCAGCTCCTGCCTCACTTGTTCCTGTTGCTTTCTTCCCTGGTGCTGGGAGCCTTCTAACCCTCAGAACCTGCGTCTTGTCTTCTGGAGTCTTATACAACGAGGGTACTGGCTGTGTTTGCCCCTGGGCTCAGGACTCACACGGAAGGCAGCACTGGGCACAAAGAGCCTGTGTCTCCTCATCCTCAGTTGTCCCTGTGGGTCCCTCCCTTCATCTTTTCTGCATGCTGTACTTTCCATATGATTTGAAAGTAGATTCCAAACATTACATCATTCCATTTATAAGTATTCCCTTTAAAAAAACACGCACAGTCACAACGCCATGATCACACCTAAAATGCATTGTTCTTTACATCGCCACGTGTCCTGTCCTGTTCCAGGCAGCTCTTACATGCCGTGCCACTGTCACTTTTCCTGGTTTGAGTCCAGGCCCACGTGGGCCCACACGGCTGACTCACACTGCACAGGTGGCCACACTGCAAGGAGAGCATGCCTCCAGCCCTGAGCCCACGTGTTATCGCTTAGTCCAGGGCTGGCTGGCTCCCAAATCCTATCCCCAGCATCCTTAGGCCTGCCTTTTATTGACAGTGTGAACCTATTCTGTTATTTTCCTTTCCTTCATTTTCGTCTGTCTGTCTGTCTGTCTGTTTTTTGATGAGGTCAGTAAATTGGTCAGCTATTCTCCTGCCCCAGCCCTCAGAGTAATGAGATTATCGCTTGTGAAATCATTTTACATGTTATCTCAGGCCTCTGGGCTCCAAGGTTTCTGGCTGTGAGGCTCACCCCTAAGACTTTGAACCCTAAATTGAAAAGACTCTGCTTCAAACCAGGCGTGGTGGTTTGGTTACACACCTATAATCCCATGATTTGGGAGGCTGATATAGGAAGATCACTGAGAGTTTGAGTCCAGCCTGGGCTCCATAGTGAGTTCAAGCCCTCGCTCAACTACATAGTGAGACCCTGTCTCAAAAAGAAAATAAGTAAATAAATGTTTTAAAAAACCCCAAAAAACCAACCTGTGTCTTCCTCCCCAAAGCTGTGGCACTGACCCCCAACCTCTTGCTCCTGTCCTGCAGGTCGTGGTGAATGGAGACCCCTTCTACGAGTTCAGGCACCGGCTCCCCTTACAGATGGTCACCCATCTGCAGGTCGACGGAGACCTGAAGCTTCAGTCCATCAACTTCCTTGGAGGCCAGCCGGCCCCAAGCCAGGTGTGTGACGTGCCCTCCCTTGTTCGATTCCGTCCTTCCTCAGTGTGATCTCCCATTCGTTCATTGCCAGAGCACTAAGAAGATAGAGGCATCTGCAGGTGGGGAAGGGTCTGGAACAATGTGGGGTATCTACAGGCAGTTTTGAGAATTCAGAGGAAGGGGTTGGCCTAGTCCTGGGCCTGGATGGGCTTCCTGGGGGACAAGGTGTGTAAACTGAATCAGTAAGAGTAGATCAGGAGTAAGGAATCCACAAATGGCAAACAAATGCATTGGAGGTTCAAATTCCACCTGGGATTAGTCGCCTGGGAACCTCAAAGCCACAATGAGTGGAAGCCACACACTCAGCAGAGCTATACAGAGAGAAAAGCGGCCCTGTGGGACAGGCTGTGGGGGCTGTGAACCGGCATGGCCTCCTTGGAAAACAGCTGCTGATGTCCGCAGGCTGAGCAAGCCAGCACCCCAGGGACCCAGAAATCCCACTCCCAGGTCCCAAGTGGGCAGGCAGCCACCACCACACACCCACCGCGGGAGTCACGGCGCCACTGCGCAAGCCTGGGGCTGCGGCTGTGTGGCGTGGGAGGTGCTAGGTCCCATCCCCAGCGCTGCAAAGAAACAAAACACTCGGCCTCAGAGTTGAAACTGCCTGAGTGTTCTTTCTCAGGGAGTAAGGACAATGTATTCGGGACTCCAACTCTACAGAGAACTGTGGATAGCTGCCACTGGCCGGGGCTCTGTCCTCAACAGATATAGAAGCCAACAGTTCAGTTTGTAGCCACAAAGGAAAGAAAAGTCCAGCATAATCCAGGGAGATTTGTGATACAGCCACAAAGCGGGGAAATTCCGTATACAATTTGGTTCAGAGCCGAGCATGGTGGTTACACCTGTAATCCTCACACTTTGGAGGCTAAGGCAGGAGGATTGCAAGCTTGAGTTCCAGCCTAGGCAACTTAGTCAGACTTTGTCTCACAATAAAAAATTATTTTTAAAAAAAGATGAGAAAGTAGTTTTGCATGAAGACCCTGGGCTCAATCCCTAGTTTTTGTAAATAAAAACAAGCCAAAAACAAAAACAAAAAAAACACTTGATTCAGAAAACAGTATCTATGAGGAAGCAAAAAGAGGGGTGGTTAGGGAAGGCACACACAGACATCACAACCACACAGGGACCTGGTGATGCATACACCCATCCACTGAAGGTTTTACATTTCCCAAATCCTTCATTTGTTTATTTGTGTGCATTTATTTATTTATTGTGGGACCTTGTGCTTGCCAGATAAGTGTGACGCCACTGAACTATATCCCCAGCCTTTTATTTCTCTTTTTTCCCATTTTGATACAAGGTCTCACTAAGTCAATAAAGTGGTCAGGCTGGACTCCTGTTGTGATCCTCCTGCCTCAGCCTCCTCGATTGCTGGGATTATAGCATGTACCACCACACCCAACTGTGCCCACTTCTCCTTGTGGCTTTCAGGCAGAGCACAGGGAGGGCACAGGGAAGAGGATTCATGGTCCTGGTCTAAGGCTTTGTACTGAGGCCCCAGAGCACTGGTAATGGCTCCACACAGCAGGTCCCCTCCCCGAATCAGTCCTGCGTCCTTGTGTGCTTCAGAGGTCACTTACATGGTGGCAGTGAGCTGTCCAGGGCCGAGACCCTTGAGACCCTCCAGCCCCTAAATGAGTCCCACCCCTGACCTCCCTTTCTTTGTACCACAGAGACCCATGGGTATGCCGCCTTACCCCGTAAGTACTGCTGGGGGACAGTTTCCCCAGGGGAAGGAGGGTGGCTGAGGAGGCCCCAGCCCTCAGCATCCTGCCTCTGCCTGCCCTCTAGGGCCCTGGGTACGGTCCTCCCCGTCCGCAGATGCAGATGAGCAGCCTACCGGTGAGTGCAGGGTGCTAAGGCCGGGGGTGGGGGTGGGGTGGGTGGAGTGCAGCTCGGGAGAGTCCCCTGCGTGAGGAGTTACGCAGAGCTGGGCATCGGGCACAGCCCAACGTCTCGCTTCTTCCTCCACTCACAGGTCATGTCAGGACCCCCAGTCTTCAACCCGGTATGGCGTCCTGCAGGGTTAGAGCTCTGTGGAGAGACTCTCTAGAGTGGTGGGATGAAGGTGTTTGGGGTGGAAGGTGGGGAGATGGTAAAACTGGCAGCTAGGCTCAGGGAGGGGCAGACCTTCTCCCGAGAAAATATTCCTGGGCCTGGACTCTGGTCAGCTGAGAGCTGATGGAAACCCGTGTCCTCTACAGCCTGTGCCATACACGGGGAGACTGCATGGAGGGCTCAGTGCCCGAAGGACCATCATAATCAAGGGCCACGTGCCCCCCACAGCCAAGAGGTACAGCGCCCAGGCTGAGGGGCGAAGCTCCAGGCCTCGTCCCTCAGGCCCAGGGATCCAGGCCCCAGTCCTGTCTCCCTGGAGACCTGCGTGCTGATCCCCTGTGTAATCTCTTTGCTCCTAGCTTTGCCATCAACTTCAAGGTGGGGTCCTCAAGGGACGTGGCCCTGCACATTAACCCCCGCCTGAATGAGGGCGTCGTGGTTCGGAACAGCCACCTGAACGGCTCGTGGGGCTCCGAGGAGAGGAAGCTCCCCTACAACCCGTTCAACCGTGGCCAGTTCTTCGATGTGAGTCTGGGCTTCCCTCCCCTCCCCCTCGCTGTCCTGCGGCCTGTGGCCTCATCCCGTCCCCTCCCCCTCGCTGTCCTGCGGCTTGTGGCCTCATCCCGTCCCCTCTCCCGCAGCTGTCCATTCGCTGTGGCACGGACCGCTTCAAAGTTTACGCCAATGGCCAGCACCTCTTTGACTACTCCCATCGCTTCCCGGCCTTCCAGAGTGTGGACCTGCTGGAAATCAACGGGGATGTTGCCTTGTCCTACGTGCAGATCTGATCTACTCCTGAGCGCAGTTCTGGGGAAACAGAAAAACCCTTAGGATTCCCTTCTAAGCCCCCAATAAAATGTCTGAAGGGGTCTTGTGCGTTACCACTCCACTCACTCCCTCATCCCTCCTTCCTTCCTTGGGTCAGCCATGTGCTGTCCACTCACTTATCTGTCCACCTGTTCACCTTCCCTCTGAACAAGTGAATCAACTTATACCTCAGGCTCTGGTTCAGGGCTCTGTGTACATCAGCTCATTCACTCCTCAAACACCAGGACCTAAGAGTGACTGTCATTCCTCCATAGCGGATGAGGAAGCAGGAAAGAAAAGAAAGCAACTTGCCCAAGGTTACACGGTTCATAAACAGCAGAACCCAGGCCTGAGTCCCATGGGCCTGACCCCCACGGGCGCACACTCGACATTACACGGCCTGCTGTGCTGTCTGTCCGTGTGCCCGTCTCTCACTCACATCTTAGCGCTCATCACTCTCTCTGTGCATCCAGCCAACCAGAGGTCCAGCCAGCCGTCAGTCAACTGAGCCACCACCTAGACATTCAGCCCAGCCTGTTTGTCCAACTGTCCTTTCATCTACCCCTTTATCCATCTCTCCATCCACTTGCCTCTCCACCCTTCCCTCCCATCACTCGCCCATCTCTCCAAACATCTATCCATGGAGCGTGCATCCATCCGCTCAAAATCCATCCGTTTGCAGTTCTCTGCCTTCTGTTCCCCTACCGTGAAGGTGGAGGGTGGAGGGAGGAGTCACCTCCAGCCACCCTCAAGGAGGGAGGGATGGTACTGTGTGCCCTGCTCATCTCCCATGAGCCTGCGGAGCCTGGGAGCCACAGAGCAGCCTTGGTCTGTGCCGCCCAAACTTTCAGAAACAGACAACCCAAATCTTTCCTGATGTTTAGACAATTTTAGGGGTTTTTTTTTGGGGGGGGGGACAGTGTCTCGCTTTGTGGTTCAGGTTGGCCCTGAGCTCAGCCTTAAACTCACATCACAGCAATCCTCCTGCCTCTGCCTCCCGAGTGCTGGGATTACAGGTGTGAGCTAACACACCTGGCCCTGTGGTAGGTGGTACTGATTGCTGCTGGGGTGAGTCTCCACACCCAGTATTGTTATGTGGTTACCAGGGGATTGAACCCAGATCCTTGAGCTTGCAAGACAAGCATGGGAACCACTGAGCTAACTCCCTGACCCCTAGAAATTTTTAGTTTTTATGTAGTCAAGTCCAGTGATTACTTTCCCATTCAATTTCCTACATTGTGTCTATGCTAATAGAGGAATTGTATTTTGGTTTGTTTAAGGTATTAGAGTTATATTTAGAGCAAGTGCCCTACCACTCAACTACATCCTTAGCTCTTATCTTTTTTGGTTACTGTTGGGATTTTTGTTTGTTTGTTTTTGTTTTGAGACAGGGTCTCAATTTTGTAGTTCAAATTGGGCCTGAGCTCAACCTCAAACACATAGCAATCCTCCTGCCTCTGCCTCCCGAGTGCTGGTATTACAGGCGTGAACCACCACCCCGGCACTGTGGTATGTGGCACTGATTGCTGCTAGGCGTGTCTCCACGCCCAGTATTGTATGTGGTCACCGAGGATCGAACCCAGGTCCTTGCACTTACAAGACAGGCGCCAGAACCACTGAGCTAAATCCTCGGCTATGGCATCCTGCAGGGTTAGAGCTCTAACCCTTACCTGTAATACTTTCCTAAATGATTCAGAAGTCCATATATTATATGCCCTACATCAACCCCACTACATCATTAGTTCAAGACCAGCCTAGAATATATAGCAAGGGTATTTTTTTTTAAATTATCTTTATTGGTACATTAAATATACACATCATGCTTGCATTCCATAATGGGGATTTGTACCAGTATAAGACACACCTTAATTCTCATTTTTTCCCATAGCCCCACCCACCCTACCACCCCCCCAGCAAGGGTATTTTTTTAAATTACCTTCAAAATAACAAATAAAACTTTAAAATGCTAAAAATATAGGAAGTTGTAAATATACTACAAACTGCATTTTCCTATAAACTAATTTTTGTTCTGTTTTGTTTATTTGAGGACATCGCACCAGTCCTTCCAGCGCGGCAGCCCTTCGACCTGCTTTTGTTGGTTTTTTGAGACAGGGTCTTGCTGTGTAGTTCAAGCTCACCTCATACTTACTATGTTATCCAAGCTGACCTCAAACCCGTGGCGATCCTCCTGCCTCAGCTTCCTGAGGGCTGGTATTATCGTCATGCACCACCATATCAGCCACTATTTACTTTTAAAAAAATTTTTGAGACAGCATGTCACTAAGTAATTCAGGCAGGTCTCAATCTTGTGATCTTCTTACCTCAGTCTCCAAATACCTGAGATTATGAGTGTACATCACCATGCCTGGCTGAAATAAATAAATATTTAGGAAGTTCTAAAATTTTATTTATTTATTTACTTACTTACTTATTCTTTGGTACTGGGGACTGAACTCAGGACCTTGTGCTTACCAGGCATGCATACAGCAATACTTGGCTACATCCTCATTTTTTTGAAATAGAGTGCCAATAACAATGCATCTTGGTAAAAAATGAATATTATTGACCAGTTTGACCTAACACCTACATTTATACTAAGAAGAGTACAGTATACATTCTTTTCAAACACACTTGGAGAATTTCCCAGAGTCAGCCAGCTGCTAGGTCATAAAATAAATGTCAATAACCTCTCAGAACTTAAATCATAAAAAAGTATAATCCCTAAAATAATGGAATGAAGCCAGAAACCAACCAATAAAACAAGTTCAGGAAATCTCTAAACATGTGGAAATTAAGCAACACAGTTATAGACAACTCATGTGGTGATGGAAAAATCAAAGGGAAATTAGAAATACATCCAGCTGAATAAAAAAAAAATGATATAAAAGCAAATAAAGGCCTGGAGATTTAGCTCAGGGGTTCCAGCACCTGCCTTGAGAGTGCAAAGTCTTGAGTTTGAGCATCAGTATTGGGAAGGAAAAAAAAAAGCAAATAAGATCAATTTAAAGCAGTGTTGGGGAAAAAAATTTAAAGTGAATAGATTAGATATTAGCTAGGGAGACATCAGCAGGCCTGAGGGGCAGAAGGAGGCTGTCTAAAATAGCATGCATTGCCAGTTAATTAGAGAATGGCATTTATAAATTTACAGGTTTGGTGGTGCCTGCCTGTTATCCCATCCATCAGGAGGCTGAGGCAAGAAGATCACTGAGCATTTGAGGCCAGCCTGAACTGTATAGGGAGATCCTTCCTGTCTCCCTATACATATACATATGAATATATATAAATACATATATTTATATTTCTTTTTGTTTTTGTTTTTTTGAGACAGGGTCTTGCTTTGTAGTTCAGGCTGGTCCTGAGCTCAACCTCAAACTCATATCATAGCAATCCTCCTGCCTCTGCCTCCTGGGTGCTGGGATTACAGGCGTGAGCCACCACACCCGTCACTGTGGTATGTGGTACTGATTGCTGCTGGGCATGAGTCTTCACACCCAGTATTGTATGTGGTTACCAAGGACCAAACCCGGGTCCTTGCGCTTGCAAGACAGGCACCACACACTGAAACCAATGAGCTAAATCCCCAGCCCTGTGGGTTTGTTTGTTTTTTGAGACAAGGTCTAGCTTCTTTTTTTTTTTGTAGTTCAGGCTGGCTCTGAGCTCACTATGTAGTCCAGGCAAACCTTGAACTCACAGCAATCCTCCTTCCTCTGCCTTCTGAGTGCTGGGAGATACTGGGATTCACACTCAGTCAGGACTTTGCACTTGCCAGGCAGATGCCAGAACCACTGAGCTAAATCCCGGCCAGCCTGGACTTCGGTGCTGCCGCCCTCGTTTCTGTATTGGATTTGCTCATCGAGGCCCACAGAACCAAGGCTTAAGGCAGTGAGGGGCTGGCTCCTTGCTGGATCAGGACCTGGCTTCCCAGCAACATAGGGTTATGGTTAAAAAACCTGCGTTTCCACTCCAGTGCTAAAAAAAGAAGTTTAAATCAAACCCAGCTCAGAAAAGTAGAAAACAATGAACTCTAAATGGAAATAAATGAAACTGAAAATATAAAAATAAACCAGAGCCAGGCGTGATGGCTCACGCCTGTAATCCCAGAACTTGGGAGGCAGAGGCAGGAGGATTACTGTGATGTGAGTTTGAGGCAGAGCGCAGGGCCAGCCTGAACCACAAAGTGAGACCCTGTCTCAAAAAAACAAAAACAAAACAAAAAAATAAACGCCAGGTGTGGTGGTGCACACATCTGCACACATCCCAACATCCTGGGAGGCTGAGGAAGAGAATGGCAAATTCAAGTCCAGCCCCGACCATTTGGTGATTGAATGAAAATTCGCCTTTAAAAAGACTGTGAGTTCAATCTCCACAAAAGAAATAAAAGAGGCTGGAGACGTGGCCCAGTGGCAGAGCCTCCCTGGCTTGTACAAGCCCCTTGTTTGACTCCAGCACCACACATGCATACGCGAAATAGAAAAATAATCAACAAAACAGATGTGTCCATTAGCAGGGGAATCAACAAATAATGAACTACATTCAAACATGTGAGTAAAGCAGGCATGGTGGTACAAAGATGAGTTAGAAAATACTGTAAGGCACTTAGGCAGGCCTGAGCCCTCAGCGTGGAGAACAGTGATGGCCGGAGACTCACTCAGTGAAGGCCAAGAAAGCTTCAAGGAATATAGGAATGACTACTTTCACATACTTCCCCAAGGTATGAATAGCAGTGATTGATACTCTAAATAGGCATCAATTGCCAGGGTGGGGACCAAAACTTCATGAGCCCATTCCACCCCAGAAAATCCTGATTCAGTCCCTGTATGCTTGCTGCGTGACTTGCTACACATTTAATCAATATTACCTAGTTGACTATGCTTGCTGTAATCTTATTGGTTGACCACAGTCTTATGTGATTTCCCATTGGATACATGTGACCTAAGCGACTATACTTTTAATCCTGTTGACTAGTTTTGTCCCACCTTGAACCCGCCTCATTTTGTGGCTTTGCGCTATAAAACACCCTCGAGCAGTGGGAGGTGGGGCACAACCTACTTTCTGGACCCCCTTCTCTTTTTTTTTTTTAGGTTTTTTTGAGACAGGGTCTCGCTTTTTTGTGGTTTAGGCTAGCCCTGAGCTCAGCCTCAAACTCACATCACAATCCTCCTGCCTCTGCCTCCCGAGTGCTGGGATTACAGGCGTGAGCCACCACGCCCGGCACTGTGGTATGTGGTACTGGTTGCTGCTGGGTGTGGGGTCTCCACACGCAGTATTGTTATGTGGTTACCGGGGAATCGAACCCGGGCCCTTGCGCTTGCAAGACAGGCGCTGGAACCACAGAGCTAACTCCCCGGCCCCTGGACCCCCTTCTCTTATACAGAAGGAATTTTTTCTCTCAAATTCTTCCTACTCTTTTTTTAAAAACTGATTTTATTGGTATATTTTATATACTCACTGTGATCACAATGGACATTGAGAGTTTGTACCAGTACCTGACAAAACTCAATGCTCATTTTTTCCCATTCCCTTGCTCCCCAATTCTTCCTACTCTTAACCTTTGTTGATCCTAGAATTCATTCTTCAGTTTTAGAGAACACAAATTCAGGATTTCACATGTCTGGAAGGTTGGAGGTTGTAATACTTCCCTAAATGATTCAGAAGTCCATATATTATATGCCCTACATCAACCTCACTACATCATTAGTTCAAGACCAGCCTAGAATATATAGCAAGGGTATTTTTTAAAATTACCTTCAAAACAACAAATAAAAACTTTAAAATGCTAAAAATATAGGAAGTTGTAAATAAACTACAAACTGCATTTTCCTATAAACTAATTTTTGTTCTGTTTTGTTTGTTTGAGGACATCGCACCCGTCCTTCCAGCGTGGCAGCCCTTCGACCTGCTGCTGGTCGCCACCGACCACTGCCCGCGGGGAGAGAGGGCCTTAGGGTCTGAGGCAACGGGCGCCGTCCAGTCCCCAGCTCTGCAGGTGCTGTGAGCCTGGACATTGCTCAGCTGCTGAGCCTCAGTTTTCCCATTACAAAAAAGCCAACATGCTACCCTGTCTCCTCCAAAACTTTACTGTGTATTTGCCATAAACAAAAAGTTTCTCATGTACTTCCCGTAGGAAAAGGGTAGAAAAAGTCATGTGTGAGTCCCACGGCGAGGTTTTAGTCATCCAAGTCAGACCCAGGCCTTGAATCGAACCCGGTCCTTGCACTTGCAAGACAGGCGCCAGAACCACTGAGTTAACCCTCCGACCATCCTCTGTGAAGTCTGAAGCCTTTCCCCTACTGCTGTAAAGAAAGGCTTGCAAATATTCTTAAGTCTTCAATACAGACAAATAAAAATTAACTTGCACCAGGGGAAGCAGACTTCTCTGATCCCTGCAGTGAGAACAGACCTGTACAGGACAGGGAGGCTGGAAGGTCCAGCAGAAGGCAGCCTCAGCTGCTGCAGGAATTGGGACCTGATCTGCCCTGTTCCCTTTGCGGTTTGAGGCCCAAACTCCCGCAGGGCGGCCTGGAGCCCCGAGGTGCCCCCACCCATCCCCACCCATCTCCTCTGCCTCCCCAGCAGTGGCTGGGGAGTGGTCAGCTTGGGACTCCGCGGGATAACAGCCCTCCCTAGGGGGCGCTGCAGAGGGTTTTGGGGTCTTAACAGGCTGGCTGGGATTCAGTTTCCCTTATAGTCTGAGGTCATTAGGTCTTTGATAAGGTGACAGAAAATGATCTGAGCCACTCTGTGTCCCAGACGCCAACACATCAGGTTGAACCTTGGCATCAAAGGCAGGTTCAGCTCCCCAGCGACCAACCCAGACAGCCCCTCTCAAAGGAGACCTCAGGCTCAGGTAGACAAATTTATTGGGAGGTATGTGTTCTCGTTGTTTGTTTTGTTATATGACAGGGTGTAGAACAAGCTGTCCTTAAATTCACTATGTAGCCTGGACTGGCCTAGAATCTCAGCGATCTGCCTGCCTCAGCCTCCAGAGTGCTGGGATCACAGAAAGGTCTCAAGAGGCCCAGCTGGGTTTCAAGTTTGACTCTCACTTGGGAAGCAAGACCTCTGCAAGCCTGAGCCAATGTCTTCATTACTGCGAACCTATTTTCTCCTCAATAAAAGGGGACACGCACGCACGCACGCGCGCGCGCGCACACACACACACACACACACACACACACGAGAAAGCGAGCATGGAAAAGAGAAATTACTTTATTTGGCACCCAAGGCTCCATCCCGCTGCCTCCCATGCCTCGGTCCCGTTCAGAAGATCTTCACCGACTGCAGCTGCACATCACCACCCACTTCCAGCTGCCGAATGTTCGCCATTGGCAGCCGGTGGCGGAAGTGATAATAGACCGAGTCTCCGACCACTGCCTGCGGGGAGAGAGGGCCTTAGGGTCTGAGGCAACGGGCGCCGTCCAGTCCCCAGCTCTGCAGGTGCTATGAGGCCTGGACATCGCTCAGC
>PVIR01030831.1:0-19932 GCA_004026965.1 Petromus typicus | reverse complement strand
AGAGTAGACAGGGACTTCCCAAATCAGATACAGGTTATCAATAAAAAGCCTACAACAAACATGATGATAAGTGGTGGAAAGCTTTCTTTTTTGAGCCTGGGAACAAGATCTACCCTACTATTATTTACCACTGCTTGTAAGTCCTAGACAACCCAATAAAGCAAAAAAAAAAAAAAGATATTAATATTAGAAAAAGAACAAGATTTTATTCGCAGAAAACATATGTAGTTATATATTAGAAAGCCAAAATGTCCTCAGATAAATTAAATAATAGTTTTCGAGGTTTCTGGAGGTAAAAATCAGTATAAAAATTGTTCCTCTATTCCAGCATTACATGGTTATTAGGTTTCTCCTTATAAATTATGAATATCTAGCCATTCTTGAAATACAAAATGAGCAATTTTATATGATCCAATCACATATAATTATCTATACTAATATGTTATTTATAACAACACTAAAATATATTAAGTACCTAGGAATAAATCTACTAAGGTAAATATGCAAAGTTTTTTACCAAACCAAAAAGAAAAAGAAACTTCAAAAGATCAAAGATCGAACAGATGTTTTCATGATCATTTTTTGAAAATTATGTATTTAATGACATAAAATTTTATCAAAATTAATCTCTAGAGTCATATGCTCAGTTTAAATTCTGATGTTCTTATTTGCTTGCTTGCCTTCAGGAGGGGGTCAGTGACAATATGTAAAAAAGTAATTCAAGGGGCTGAAGATTTAGCTCAGTGGTTCGGCTGTTTTGCAAACCCAAGGGCCTGGTTCGAACCCTGGTAAATACATACAACAATGCAGGGTGTAGAGACTCACGCCCACCAGCAATCAGAACCACATACCAGTGCCAGAAGTGGTGGATCACACCTATAATCCCAGCACTTGGGAGGCAGAGGCAGGAGGACTGCTGTGAGTTCCAGGCTAGCCTAGGCTACGTAGTGAGCTCAGGACTAGCCTGAACTACAAAGCAAGACCCTATCTCAAAAAATATCAAAACACAGGAATTCAGAAGCTTACACAGAAAAGAAAGGCAACGTGCACTTAAAAAATAAAGCAGAGGGACTAGAAGATACCAAGTCTTCCTGTATCCCAAAATGACAGAATGATCACCGGCCCAGCAGGACAGAGTGCATGTGGAAGTGAGTGTCACAGGCCTTGCCCGTCCATCCACACAGGGTACAGGACAGGAGCAGCGACCAACAACAACAGGAAGAAATGGTACTGCAACACATGGGTATTTACCAAAAAAATGAAAATATATCCCTTCCTACCCGCATCCATGAGAAATTCAATTACAAATGAATTAAAAGCCTAATTGTAAAACATGGAAATATAAAAGCTTTTAGAGGACAACATTTGCAAGACTGGGATATGACCTTTTAAACAAAGCATGAAAAACACTTACCTTTAAGTTGAAAAATACTATTTTAAAATTAGGACACCATTAAGAGAGTAAATAGGTAAGTTACTTGATGTGATGGCATCAGTAACATACATGACAGAAAGGACAGGAGTTAGAATATATAAAGAATTCTACAAGTTAGTTTAGAGAGAAAAAACTAAATTTTTAAATACTGGCGAGAGAGGAAATAAAAAAATGAGAAAAATGTTCAATTATATTAATAATCGGGAAAATGTACATTAAAAATACAAAGAATTAGATATGTGGAATTAAAACCTAACACGTCAAGTTTTGGGCAGCATGTGCAGCACTGTAAACTGCAAGCCTGGCCATGGAAACAAGAACCAGGAAGAATGTGGCATTAGCCACTGAGTTCTCTTGATGACAGCCACTGAGCTCGGGCCAACTCCCTGCACTAAGTAGCAGTGCTGAGGGCCTCTGAGAAACATCGTTCACTGTCGCCCCAAAGTGCACACAAGCCCCAGGACCCAGCAACTTCTGCAGAACAGGTACGGGAATGAAGGCATATTCACACAAAGGAAGCCCTACAGCAGAAGAAAGGAAACTGAACTACCCAGAAACGCAGACAACTCTCACAGAATGACCCAGTAAAAGACCAGGTCCCAAGGTGGTATCACCTGAATAGTCCTGCAAAGTTTACAAATGGAGAAAATTTGACTGTTTCACTTAATACAGATGATAAAACCAAAGAAAAGGGTATCCCTCGAAAGGAAGAAGGCAGATTCGACGAGGAGTCAGAATGAGACACTGGCAAGACTACGGTGTACTGTGCCCATTGTGGAGGGATTGCCTGAGTAACAGCCACTCTCTAAAAGGATGAAAGTGTGTGTGTATGCTATCATGTAGTTCTCTGTCGTAAACTCATACACACACAGAAAAGTCATTTTGGGATTTTTAAAATAAACTGATTATCTGAAACTCAAGAAAAATATTGCAGCTATAACTCAGAATTCAAGAATTCAAGATGAAACAGAAGCAAACTGTTTCCAGTGGCTAATTCACTTACATAAATCCAAACTGACTCACTGTTTATTATTACTGAGATGAAACACAGCTCAAGTTTCATAGAATCCACCCTCACTTAGTTCTCATTTAGCTCTACTCATACAAGCTCTATAACAGTCTGAGAGTTGGCAGATAATAGCTTACAACGCAAAGTAAAAAGGTCAGCCATGAAAGAAGACACTGTAACGTGGACACACAAGGGTACCAGTCTTGTTTCTAGGATGAATGCCGAGGACAATGGAAAGGGCTGTAATGGGCATCTGGCTTTTGCCAAATGAATCAATCAGTCAACTTCATTCAACTGTTAAGTAGCTAGTGATCTAGCTGATAAAACATTTTAAAGCAGCATACAAATACCTTTTTATAGAAAGTTTTCTTTGTTTTAAAAGTATTTAATTTATATGGTCATGGTTACAAACAAGCCTCAATATTTCTAGACTTTTGATGGCCTGAGACAAATAATAATAGCTTTTTTTTTTTTTTTTGAGACAGGATCTCACTATACAGTCTAGACTGGTCTTGAACTCACTATGTAGCCCAGGCTGGCCTTGAACTACAGAGATCCTCATGCCTCAGCCTCATAAGTGCTGGGACTACTGGCATACAGTAAATACAGCTAATAAAGAGTTATTTCTAAGACTAAGCAAATGCTGCTGTGGCTAAAAAAAAAAAAAACAAGATTTTGTCTTTCAAATAAATTCAATTTATTTTAAAAAGTTAACTGATGAGCTCCTCTTTAGCATTAAGGGTGTGTGTTAGTGGAGTTTCACCTGCTACTCATTAAACAGCAGCTTGGGATCCTATGACAGACTAGCAAAAAAAGATGGGAGAAAGCACTCCGAACCAAGTATAGAGCTGCCGATCTCTTAACTGAAAGGTTCAGTAGTTGGGTTCTATTTCTAGCACACAGACACTAGCACACTAGACACAGGCTTGTATTTGGAGAGGAGATCATCAACCTCGGTGTCCACTTTTCACTGCAACCTGGAGGCCAGGAATGGCAACTCGCTGGCACACTACACCCATTTCTACAGCCACGCACCACCCCTTGAGAGCACGACCGAGGCCAGGATCAGGACAAGGGTCACTGCTGGAGTAGAGCCCCGGCCTGCACAGCACAGCCAGCTCTCCTCTCCCCGGCCCCTCCGGCACACAGCCTGGAAGGTGTCCCTGCTCTTCTGCTCACACAGAGCTCCTCAGCTTTTTGGGGGGCACCAGGTGTGATGAGTTTTACCACTCTGGTTCCGCACATGCTATCCTGCAAAGTGAACTTTTGATTGTTTCTTTCCACTTCACCTGTTCTTTTGTAATTTTTAGATGGAAAAAAATGTTTAGATAAACTTTACTGCTTAATTTGTTTATATCTGTTCTCCTGGGAGTTCACTATAATATTAGCACCATTTGCAAACCGAACAGAAAAGTTAGATAATTCAAAATCAGACAAACTGTATTCTCACTGACACCTGGAAATTGATATTTTATTTCTATTTCCTATTTTCTAAGCACTTGTGGCAATAAGAAGATAATCTCCACTGCTCTAAGAAGTCAGAATATTAAAACATCAAAATCTGAAATTCCCCCTTTGAAAAAACAGCATTACATCTAAACAAAAGAAGTTCCAAAAAACATACAGATACTAAGCTGACATGCAATGGTCAGTACGCCAGTAAGCAAACTACATCAGCCAGCTGGAAGTCATAATGATGAGGGACAAGCATCACCTGATTCTCTCAGGATATGAGAAGCAGGGCTCTGGCCTTTAAACCAAATGCCTAAGAACATCTACGAGGTAAGAATCTTTGGACAGAAGTGACCTTCTGGAGAATGAGGTACTTATGGATGTTTAAGAGTATGTGCAGGTCATTGAGTTCTGGATGACACAAACCTTTTCATCTGTGTATTTCTGTGTATTTCCGGGGCAGGTCTTCACATACTGATTTCTAAGAATGCAGGTCAGTGAGCTATGGGCTAGCGACTAATCACTAAAAAGGTTCCAAGCAGGGAGAAATAGCATACACTGTATTTAAAAAACATAACAGGGTGATCGTTCATACCCTTTCTGCCAGGCAGCTTTAAGGAAATTTACAAACATTAGGTATGATTATATAACAGAATGTGCAAATCATTAATTACCTTTCAGGGTTTCCAGCAAATTTTTGGCTACAAACCAACATATGGCTTCGAAAAAAGGGAATTTGAAAAGATCTGGTGTTTTTAGCCTCTTCTCCATCTCGTAACACCTAAATAAATACAATTGGAAGAATTATTTTTAACCATTAATATTTCAATATTCAATGAAGATAACTGATTTAAAAATAAAGCAAGTAGGATAAACATGTAAGAAAGATCAGTCAAGTACTGCATCCACTTAAAAACACCATCACAGGACAAAGCTGAATGGTGATCTTATATGATTTTGCCCTTAATAAATGTGACTGCATGCTTAATAATTACTTTGAGCTTCATGAAAAAAAAAAATCAAACATTACAATTTGTACCCTAATTTTAGCAAATGGTTTTTATGAGGATTCAACTATAATAAATGAAAAAAAAAATCAATGGACAATAAACACAAAACCTAGTTAAGTTTTCTTTAGTAAGTATTCATTAAAAAAAAAAAAGAATTTTTCAAATTGACACATTTGACCACATTTGACACCAGTCAAGGTATGATGACAGGGACACACTTTAGCAGAAACTGTTAGTCTCCTTTGCTATAGTCCATGTAGCAGGAGCCATCTCTATCCCAGGGACAGCTCAGGTACAAGACAGGCAACGTCCATGCTTGCTGGGTGTGGGACCAACCTTGACATAACACTGTAAGGCCTGTGAGGGCCATTATGTCCTTCAGTAACTCAGTGGGTGCAGAGCATCCCCTGAGCACATGAAACTACAAACATCACCACAAACATATGGTTTCCTGTTAGGTTTTTCTAGTTCTCCTGGTCCTCATGCAGTTATCAGCCAAGAATCATTTTTTTCTTTTAGGATTTATTTTTTTTAATCTTCATTGGTACCTTATATATACATATCATGATCACACTCAACATTGAGAATTTGTATCAGCATATGACACGACTTAATTCTCATTTTTTCCCATTTCCCTACCCACTCCACATCCCCCACCCCCTATATACATTAGCTTTGTTTCCTTCCTTTTATTACCATCATATTATTTTTCCCCTCATTACTTATCCCTACACCCCATTTCCTTTTGAATATTTTCTATTTCACAATATCTACTGTATATTCTAGAACTCATTTACATTCTTGTTTTCTCATTACCAGAGAAAAGATATGATATTTACACATCTGTGACCTATTTATTTCACTTATGAGTATGTCCTGAAGGTATGTCCACTTGAGTATAAAAGACTCAATCTTATCATTTTTTATGGCAGAATAATACTCCATTCTATTAAAGAACCACATCTTCTTATCTAGTCTCTAGCTGATGGGGCATTTGGGTTGTTTCCAAGATTTATCTATCACAAACTGAGCTGCTATAAACTTGGGTGCACATAGGTCACTGTGATATGAATCTTTTAATTCTCCTAGTAGGGGAACAGCACAGTCAAATGAGACCTCTAATTCTAGTTTTCTGAGGAAATCTCCACAGGGGTTGTACAAGTCTACACTCCCACCAACAGTGGAGAAGGGTTCCTTTTTCTCAGCAGCCTCGCCAACATTTGCTGCTGGCTAATTCTGAGATAGCAGCCATTCTTTGTGGAATGAGATGAAACCTCAGTGTCGTTTTCATCTACACCTCTCGAATGATCAGTGATGTTGAGCATTTCTAAGTATGCTTCCTAGCTGTTTATACTTCTTCCAAGAATCATTTTTGCCATACAAATGGTTGCCTAAAAACAGCCTCTCTCCTTAGGCTACCTGGGGAACAGTTACACAAAGATCAAATTCTCCTACAGAAGGAAAGGCTTGTTGATCCTTCATCCAAGCAGAACTAAAACAAGTGTTCTGACTGCAATCCTGACCTAACATCTGTTCTGCTCCAGGACCAGAACTCACAAGTGAATCTGACATTTTCCTCACTGCAGAAGTAGCCAAAGGAAAACACATGCCTCTTCAAAGATTTTTAAATTTTTGGAGAGATAAAATCACAATGAATGAGTTATTACTTTTGCTTTGGGCTTGAAATGTATCACATTAGCACCAACGAAATTTTTCATTAATACTTTTGTTAGTATTTCCAATTCCTAATCATTTTTCTAACCCTACCTCCATAGAATCTCAAATAAAATATGCTGTAATTTTTAGCACACACAAACAGAAATGTTTTATTTAAACGAAGACAGAAAGCCCTTTCAATACAGGTGACACAAACCTGAGCTGCATGCCGATGTTCAGGTTGTGCAAGAAGTTCCCCCCAAAAGCCATACAGTCCTGAGAAGTGAGCACGGCATGAATCCACCCTGAAATGGTCACAATATACAATCAGCGACTTTTCAGTATTTAAACCAAACAGATGTGATGTCTACCTGTGAGATAAGTCAAATATTAATATTAGTTTTCTTCATTCTCCAGTGCTAGAGTAGATAATGTCTATTATGATCAGTTAAGTCTTTCAATTAAGTATTTATTAATTACCTACAATATGCTAAGCTCTGTACTAGGTTTAAGGAATAAAGGTTTTCAACAGTTATTGTTTTTGTATTTGGTATAAAAACATAATACAACCTTATAGTAAAGATTCTACTCTAAGATAAATCAAATCTAGAGTTCAGTGTTGCTGCCACTTGCCTTAGAAGTGCAAGGTTTTAAGTTTGATCCCCAGTACCACAAGGTTAAAAAAAAAAAACCCAAAAAACTATAAGACAAGTAAAATCTGGTTTGAATTAGAAAAGCACATTTTCCCTTGGAGAACGGGAGCTAGCTGCCTATTCTGCTTCCCGAGTGCTGTGTTGAACTAGCTGGCTGCCCCCAAGGGAAGAGGGGGAGAACAACCAGAAACTCAATCCAAGACCCAACTCTGTAAGAAGGGAAAAGCAGACGGCCAACATTTAATTATGGAGAGGCGTGGCCTATAAATAGAAATGGTGGCATCCAAAATGATGTTTTCCCCTAGAAATGTTTTCAAAGTGAGGATCATTTCTAAGACAGGATGCCTAACTTTTAAAAGAAATGATGGATTTAACAAAGAAACTTTACAGAGAGATAAATCTACTGGGCATTCGAAGATATAAATCCTGTTTATTAACTATCTGAATCTAGAAATCAGAACTCCATTACAAATTTAAACAAAATATTTCTACACATTCTCAGCACAACTTCCAAAAATACAATATTGGCCATGCATGGTGGCTCATGTCTGTAATCCCAGCACTTGGGAGGCAGAGGTAGGAAGGAAGATTGCTGTGAGTTCAAGGCTAGCCTGGGCTACACAGTGCGTTCAGGGTCAGCCTGAACTAGGTGAGACCCTGTCTCAAAAAAATTAAAAGAAATACAATATTGGGCCGGGGATTTAGCTCAGTGGTTCGGCACCTGTCTTGCAAGCTCAAGGACCCGGGTTCAATCCCCCGGTAACCACATACAATAGTGGGTGTGGAGACTCACGCTCAGCAGTAATCAGTACCACATACCACAGTGCTGGGCGTGGTGGCTCACGCCTGTCATCCCAGCACTCGGGAGGCAGAGGCAGGAGGATTGCTCTGATGGTGAGTTTGAGGCTGAGCTCAGGGCCAGCCTGAAACCACAAAGAGAGACCCTGTCTCAAAAAAAAAAAAAAGAAATACAATATTGCAAATTAAAGGAAATTATAGTTTTGTTCGCTTGGACGCTTAGTCAACTATTTTGGGGAAAAGATTACATTGCCTATAGCAGTATTTCTCAAAGTGTAGTCCCCAGACCACATGCCAGCATCAGTTAGAACTCTTTAAAATGCAAATTCTCAGGCCCAGCTCAGATCTACTGAATCCTGGGGGAATAAGTCCCAACAGTCTGATTTAACCAGCTCTCCAGGTGACCCTGCTTTTTACTGAGGTCTAATAGCACCCAGTCCCGCCAATATGACTCCTGGAATATGAGTCCACAGGACACATCTTCACTGGTTTGCTGACTCAGACAGTTAATCTATTCTTCTGTCCTCTAATGCTACTGTGCACACAGCCATTTATCAAAATGGCATTTGATTATAAATTACCTTTTCACTTCTTCCTTGTAGTCCATTTAATCAATATTTTTTTAAAACTATGCAGGAAGTTATAGATATGTTACCTATAAATTTCAATTCAAGATAGCACAATAAAATATGTTATAAAAGGGAACACTAGAAAGAGGATTTAAAGAAGGAGTTTATACATTCACAATGAAAACAATGATTACTCCAGACAATTCTGGTGACTGTAGGCATTCATTCATTCATATAAGTACACATTTATCTTTATATATACCAGGGAAAGGGAAGAAAGCATAGCCCTGAAAACTGTGCAGCCCCTGAGGTGGCACAAACCAAAACAACACAGTTCTCTAAACACTGACCCGGAAAATCTTCTCTGCATTTGTTCACATCTCAACCTGCTATCTACACTTCAGGTAGTACATTCACAGAACAGATTGATAGCTCCTCAAAAAATATAAGCATACTTGAATCATGCAATGAAGGAGTTCTACTACTAGATATATACACCCAAGAAGAATGAAAACAGGCCTGCACACAGAAACCTGTATACAAATATTCAAGGCAGCCCTGTTCAGAACAGCTGAAAGCTGGAAGAAATCAAATGTCCACCAACTGATGGAGGAGTGAACAAAATACCACACGTAAAAGGGGCTACAGCTCGGCCAAAAAAGATGAAACACCAGCATGTGCCATAGCATGGATGGGCCTAGAAAACACTATGCTCAGTGGAAGAGGCTGGACACAAAAGGCTACACAGGTCCAGGGCCCAGAACAGGTGAGCCTGCAGACACAGGAAGTGCGTTAGGAGCTGCCACAGGCTCCAGGCACGGAGAGAGGAGTAACCACTGAAGGACAGGTGGCTCCTTCCTGAGATGATGCACATGTTCTAGTTAGATAGTTGTGATGGCTGCACAATCTTATTAATCAACTGAAAACCAATGAATCGTACACTTTAAAAGAAGAAATATTACAGTATGTGAATTTTATTTCAACAAAAATTAAACTGATGGGAAACAACAAAAAACAATGCCCCAAACAGTCCTAACTCTAGAGAAGCCCTCTAGGGATAAAGAAATAAAAGTCTAGATCAGAATTTTTTTAAAGCTATGCCACAAATCTACTTTGCAAACATGCTGAAGCTCTAGATTCTAATTAAAAGCCAACTCCTTGTGTCTAAGAATCAACTAGGTGTAGCGGGGAGTGGGGTTAAACCTTACCTGTAGGAACAAATAAGGTATGTCCCTGCTTTACCACACATTTGTAGCATTTATCCACTTTATCTCCAAAGAATACCTCACTCTGGGTCACAGATGAACTCCAAGATTCATAGAGTGCCAAATTCTCATTTGTTGGCTTTATCAAATAAAAAATCTTCTCACCCTAAAAGGAAGTAATCATACTATCTTTGAAAAACCAAAAGCCATTCTTTGATGGCCTACATTGATAAAATTTCCCAATACAATGAACTAAATTAAATTAAATAATCAGCAAGATTTCTTAGGTTCAAAAAGACCTATTTCACATTTCTGATAAATAGCTAATTCCCTTAATCACCATTTCACAGGTGCTAAAGCTCGTCTCCACCCCCAAATGACAAGGAGCCAGTAATCAAGTGGAAAAAATCACCGCCAGGGCAAGGCAGGAAACCACAAACACCTCCTCTACGGCTTCTTATCCTAAAGGTGTCCAAGTAGACACACGTTAAGCGGTCACAGCACTGTCTTCTCCGACTCTCTTTCTCCAAAGATCTACATCCCGCAGTGACTGTTTCTAAAAACTTGTAAAGAGACTTTCTGTGATGAACCAAGTCTTTTTGTCTTCCAGGGGAAAAGGAGTGGGAGAGTCAAGGGCCCGGCGGCATTCCACGCAGCCCAGCTGTGAGGTGGTTCAGGGTCAGCACCCTCCAACAGGACTTTTGTGGGGGACATTTCTCTATCTATACTCCCCAGCATGGCAGTCACCAGCTGTATTGGGCTGAGCACTTGAAATGACACCAGTGAAAATGAGGAACTGACTTTTTCAAATTATACTGAATTTTAATTAAATTTAGCCACACGTGGCTAATTGGTACTATATTAAGGAGTGTGGTTCTGGATAAAGCAAAGTTAACATAAACCACAAATAATTAGCCTTTTTATGAGCATTTATGACTTACCCAGCTAGTTATTTGACTCTATCCTTAAAACCAGAAGCAATTATTACTATCATTTTGCTCTTTCTTAGGTATTTGGTTCAGGAATTAATGGACTGGGGGACAGGGAAAGAAAAAGACATAAGGCTAACAGAAACCAATTTAAAAGATGGAGGCAAAAAAAAGGAATCTAAATATAAACAACTCGTGAAGATGCAATATGTATACATGCTAATTCCTCATGATGAATGCATTTATATCTGACAAATATATACTAGTAAAAAAATTTTTTAAAGAGAACAAACTCATGTCTTTCTATTACTTGTGATTTCAAAAAATCGTAACTGTGAAAGACAAAGATATAAACCCTACCAAAAAGAAAAACCTTCCCCTCTCCAAGTGTCATTTATAGCAAATGAGTATCATTTGAAAAATACAACTATATATTTTTGTGAATAAGAGAATAAACACCCTAGTCTTACCCAGAGAACGTGGTACCAGACTGATGTTCCACCGAAGTCGATGTGGAAATCTGTGTAGCTGTCTTGTACACCCATTAAGCAGTATTTTTGAACAAATGGCTTGGGAAAGACTGAATCATCTGGCCAATAGTTTTCCACCCAGGAAAGTTTCCTGGCTATGTCAGGGACCTCCACCAATTCGGACATTCTTTTAAAAGAAAACAAACACACGTATACACACTCACATAATGCAAATTAAGACTTCTTTAAGCTGCTTCTTCCATGTCAACTTAAATCAATAACCAGAATTCAAGGTTAACAACAATACTTAAAGTTTAAAACACAACTTACTTCAAAATATTCTCTAAGTGTAACCTCAAAAGTTACAACTATGTTTCTTCCTAAAACAAATATATCATTGAGCTACATTTAGTTAATGTTCAGAATGCTAAACAGAAATATCCAGAACTCACTTTGTATCTGAGAACTCCAGACTGATGACATTTAACACTTTTGGTCTGTTAGGATTCATGAAGTATTTAACATAATTGTGAAGTGTCATCTTGCTGTCTGCCTGTCTTGCCACATCGATGACATCTATTACTTTGTCACCACCTGTAGAGAAAACTTAAGTTTATTACTGAGTTTCGGAGTTCTATCAATAGGTACCCTAAACAAAAATATTGGAACACTGTATTCGCTTGGTATAATTAAATCAACCATAAAAATACATAGCCAAGATAAATTCTTCTATTTTTCCTTTATAAGTCCAATTGGATCTTTTGAAAATAAGGAACAGTACTCAGGGGAAATAATAAAGCAGTAAAACAGACCTACAGAATTAAAAGTATAAAAAAACTATACAGTTGCAAAACTTTCTACTTATCAATGATTTCTTACACACAATTCACAATGATGAAAAATACATACACTGGTATGTGAAAATTCTGACATTTTCTAGGTTTCAATTTCCTTGTGCATAAAATGAGAGAACTAATATTTCCACTTCATTTCTATAATATCTAAGATCCTAAGTCTATCATTTTGAAAATCAGATCACTCATTGACGAATGAGGCAGCACATTGGCCAGGACAATCTCTCTCCTTACAGTACCTTTTTTGTTAATATTCCCCTTCAATGAAGAGGCTGGGGATGTAACTCAGGTAGAGTGGATGCCTAGCATGTGAAAGACCGAGGTTCAACGTACAAGCAAAAAGGAGGGTGGGATGAGTAGTTCAGAGGCAAAAGAATCAGCTCATATTAGTGTACATCTAAACACTCAAGTTCTAAGTTGTGATTAATTCATTTTCCTATAAAAACATAAGCTGATGAGCATCATAATGCCACTCTAGGAGGCATAATCAATTCTACAATACAGGACAGGATGGAATTTGCTGGCCACAGGGGTGCATGCTTGTGATCCCAGCACTTGGGAGGCTGAGGCAGGAAGATTGTTGTGAGTTTGAGGCCAGCCTGGGATACATAGAGAATTCAAAACCAGCCTTGACCACACAGCGAGACCCTGTCTCAAAAAAAAAAAAAAAGGTGCAATTCAAAGTATGGCAATACCAATCTGAAACAAAACAAATAAATGTCATTTTCTAATATAACTTCACATATGTTAATAACACCTCATACACTTCTTATCTTCAGGGTATAATAGTTCTGTTACTAGTACTTAAGTGGAGAAGGTTTTATACTACTAAAAAGCTGCCAAGCATTTTGAACATTTTGTTCTATACTTATATTACACAAGTCATTTATTTTACAGTGCTTATCTATCCAAATAGGTTTAGATTAAAAATCAGGCTCACTCCTTGATTTATCCCAAATTTAGCTGAATGTGAGATATTTAACTGGATTTCCACAGTAGAATAATTACCAGTGAAAATTATCAACCAATAGATCAGTAAAAGGACAACTTCTTTGATATTTCATGCTGAGGAGATAAAATAATAGGTACAACAAACATACAATTTTGAGAATGCATACATCTTGAATCAAATCTTCAAAAATCTATAGTATCATCAATTTGGCAATCAGGAAAGGATTTTTTCCTCCTTGTTTCTTAATTACTTTCTGGGCCTCAAAATATTTTAAGTTTACATGTCATAACATGGTAATAGTCTCTGAGTCATTAATATAAAAACAGGTTAAACAGAATCTCCTCTTCTTGCCAGGTGTGGTGGCTCATGCCTATAATCCCAGCACTCGGGAGGCAGAGGCAGGAAGGTTGCCAGGAGTTCAAGGCTAGCCTGAGCTATTCAGTGAGTTCAGGGCCAGCCTGAACTACAAAGCAAGACCTTGTTTATAAAAAAAAAAAAAAAAAAAAAAAAAAAATGGCCAGGGAGTTAGCTCAGTGGTTCTGGCGCCTGTCTTGCAAGTGCAAGGACCCCGGTTCGATCCCCGGTGACCACATACCATACTGGGTGTGGAGACTCACCCCAGCAGCAACCAATACCACATACCACAGTGCCGGGCGTGGTGGCTCACGCTTGTAATCCCAACACTCAGGAGGCAGAGGCAGGAGGATTGCTGTGATGTGAGTTGGAGGCTGAGCTCAGGGTCAGCCTGAACAACAAAGCGAGACCCTGTCTCAAAAAACCTAAAATAAAATCCCCTCTTTCTATAGCCTTTCTGCTACGCAACAGGTATGAAGCAGCGCAAAGGGCTTGTCAGTACAGTGGGCTCCAGGAACCCACAGACACCTAGAGTTAAGCCCAGCTCCCCTCATCTTCTCGGCTCTGCCACTGCTCCCCAGTATCGGTTTTCCTTAAACCAGTACAGTGCCAGATTCAATAGCACCAACAACAGTAGCAGGACGAGGCCAGACAAGTCAGAATGACCAAACACTAGTTTTTCTGGTGTAGGGTGTCTGCTGGGGAGAACAAACTTCAACAGCATGATGCTGAGTCTCACTTGCACTGACTCAGGAAACCTGAGTAAACTGACATCTCTTCAGTCTTAGTTAGCGCACTGTCACATTTACTTTACCATATTTTCCCAAAAAATTAAAGGAGTTAAGTTCGTACCTACATAGCGTTCCACATCCACCACAGAAAAAGCAGGAGGAGGGAGCCTGAGTCCTAGGTCATCTAATTTAGGGACCATTATAGGGGCATCAAATCCATGTTTCTCTAGGTATCTTTGTGTCAGCTGGCTCCCATGCATCTTCACAATGATTTCATCGGCACTAAAAATGTAAAATTAAGACGTCATTTTGTTGGTAAGCTGAATTTAAAAACAGTAACTGTGATAGTGATTAACATTCATACTGTAAAATGAGCTACCTCACTTTTATCTCACCTAATTCTCCTCTTAACAATAAATATTTTACAGAGCCCTTTTCCCATTCTAAAGTAAAATTCACAGACAATATAATCTTTAATTCAATACATTGTACTTGGAAAATACACAAAAATGTTTTCCATATAAAAAAGAGAAAGCAACAAACTAGGTTAGAGCAAAAAATATATTTCCACATGTAATGTTCAGGTAAACTACTCTCAGAGACATAATAAAATAACAAGATGTTTAAAATTAATTGTAATGAAAAATAAAATCAGCTATAATAAAGGTTTGAATCTGAGAAAAGAAAAAAACAAAAACCAGAAGCCACTCAATATAAGCTGTATAGAGAATCAGAAGTCCAGATAGGCAAGGTATATATTACAGTGAAAACCAGTGTAGCCTAGTAAAAAACAGACCAGATTTTACCTGACTATAAAATTCAGGGCAAGTATTTACCAGGCCTTTCAAAGTCTAATGGAGGCTAGAGATTTAGCTCAGTGGTTCGGGTGTCTGCCTGGCAAGTGCAAGGTCCTGAGTTCAATTCTCAGAACCACATACCACAGTGCCAGGCGTGGTGGCTCACGCCTGTAATCCCAGCACTCGGGAGACACGGCAGGAGGATTCCTGTGAGTTCAAGGCTAGCCTGGGCTACATGGCCTGAACTCAAAGCAAGACCCTGTCTCAAAAAACAAACAACAAAATAAAAAAACAGAACAGAACAGATCAAAGTCTAATGGAACACAGAACAGTGAACTGTTAAGCATACAGGACGGTGACTAGTAACCCTGTTCCCTGCCCATTGTGACAAGGATTCCAAATGTCCCCACTGCAGACTATGGATTTAAGTGATTTGTTGCAACTAGTATTATAAGTCTTTAACACTAGACAGATATTTAATTGACTAAAAGTCATTACCCCTCACACTGCTCTCCTTGTTATAGATATTACACTTCAGTGTGACTAGTTCCTTGTTACTGTCTTCCACCATAAATCCAAAGAAATTCAGTATGCGACCTCTATGCATTCAAACTTAAGTGTACAACTTGTTTTAATGGTTGAAACAGAGCAGTTTTCATTTATAGAACAGATTCTTGGCCCTTTGATGTCATCTATAAATGAGGTAGTCAAGACAAAACCACAGAAAAAGGAGATGCCGGTCCTCTGCATTGCTGGGCTCTGATCTTCCCACTGTCTAAGGCACGCAGGACTTAGAAAACGGAGAGAGCCTTCTCTCGGGCAGTCCTTTTGGCAGAAGAGTGCTGGGGGTGAAACCCAGGGCCTTTGCTCTGAGCCGTCCTCAACCTTTTCTTTCTCTCTTTTTTTGGTACCGGGAATTGAATTCAGGACCTTGAGTTTACAAGGCAGCTGTGGTGCCACCAAGTTAAACCACCAGCCCTCTACATTTTTATTGAGACAGTCTCAGAAGTCACTCAGGTACACAAGCTGGACTCAAACTTGGGATCCTTCCACCTCAGCCGCCTACAGCGCTGCGGTCACAAGAGGGTGCCCTCGCTCCCACACAGTTTAAACAATCTTATAAACAGGTGGCTTAGGCCTTTCTCATCTAACTCATCTACTGAATTTGAGTTTTGCCTACCTTTTAGTTTATCAATAAACATTCACAATTTCCTCTCCTTCCCCTGCTCTCTGAAAATTAACTAATTCCTTAAACTCCAATCTAAGACTTTATCATCTGTACTCCCAATCTCACATGTTGATACTGCTTTACTTTCCCTGCTCATCAAAAAAATAGATGCAAGCCCTTAAAATACAGGTTCTTTGGGCCAAGCACGGTGGCTCATGTCTGTAATCCCAGCACTCAGGAGGCAGAGGCAGGAGGATTGCCATGAGTTCAAGATTAGCCTGGGTGATATACTGAGTTCAGGGCTAGCCTGAACTACAAAGTAAGACCCTGTCTCAAAAAACGTGAAAAAACAAAAACAAAAACAAACAAAACTGGAAACAAATACACGTAAAGAGGTGTTAAATCAAGTATGGTATTGCATGTTACATAACAGTTCAGAAGTGAGGGGGCCAGAGATTTAGCTCAGTGGCACTCCTGCCTGCCTTGCAAGCCCAAGGTTGTGAGTTCAACCCCTGGTACCGCAAAAAATGAGGGTTGAGTGTGTGTATATGTACATGTGTGTATATATGGCTACGTATACATACATACATATGGAAGGATTTCTAAAGTAAAAAAGACAAATTGCACAACACTATGCCTTACAACATAATTTCATTTTAAAAACTAGAAGCATATATACATTCATGTATCCACACACATAAATATTTTAAATATTATTTATGTAGAAAAGGTTCTCAAAAGACATTAAGTCTTGAAACAGGAAATTGAAGCAAATTTATTGACTTATATAATTTTATGTTAATTACATCAATCATGCGTAATTTAGTAGTTATTGTTATTCTACCATGGCTTTACATGATCCAAAGGCTTATGGAGTTAAACAAAATAAAACCAAGGCCTTTAATTAATGGTAATTATAATTCAGACATCTGTGATCATTTTTTCTTATTTGCGTTCACTTATGGAGCAAAGCCACATGAATCACTCGGTCGAAGCTTTTAGTACGATGCTGGGGGGTGGCTCATAAGCTTATTTGAAAAAAGAGTCATGGCTTCTTCCCCTGAAAGAGCCGCTCACCCAAACACTGCACCACACACACTGGTTTAGTGCGGTCCCAAACTACCTCAGGCCTACAAACTGACCCAGACTACAAACTCCATGCCATTCAAGCACAGTTCAATACAGGAAAGCAAGCAAACACTTCTCCTGTGACTTAAAACTGATAAAGAAAAATATTTGAGAATGAAGGCTTTAACACAACAAAAATCACATGTTAAGCACTATGTTTATTCTGTTTTCTGTTTCTTTGCAGATTGAGGGAGCCAACACAGATGTTTATTGGTATGTTTTTGTTTAAAGATTATGGGGGGGCCAAGGATTTAGCTCACTGGTTCTAGCGCCTGCCAAAAAGCACAAGATCCGGGTTCAATCCCCGGTAACCACACAGGCAATGCTGGGCATGGTGACTCACACCCACCAGCAATCAGTACCACATACCACAGTGCCGGGCATGATGGCTCAGGCCTGTAATCCCAGCACTCGGGAGGCAGAGGCAGGAGGATTGCTGTGAGTTCGAGGCTGAGCTCAGAGCCAACCCAAATTACAAAGTGAGACTCTGTCTCAAAAAAAAAAAAAAACAGGATAAAGGGACAGGAAGACAGATTTAAAAACCTAGATTGAGGAAAAACAGCAGGTTTTTCTCTCCTCATTTCAGGATCTGAAAAAAATTCTGCACTAGGCCATATATGATGCTGTGGTTTAAATTTAAATTGTATTTCCCCTCTTTATCAAGCCTAGATATGATTTAGTGTAAAAGCCTATTAAGCATTATCACTTTAAATCAAAGTCTGACACTGGGTAGAAAATGATCTATATTAGCATGATTAAAATGCCTTAAAATACTTTTGACTTTCTTTGAGCCACAGACAACTGAAACATATTCTACTATTTTTCAAAATAAAAAACTCAGCCTTGCTGCCATCAATCGCTAGGCCAGTGTTGTGGGTGTTCCTGGTAGATCCAGGGCTTAGGCAGACAATGAAAACAAAGTGGGGGAAAAAGCAGCCCCCACGTGCGCGTGAGACGGAAGACAGAGCAGCAGTCAGTTAGCAGAGGGAGCTGCGCTCTGGGAATGACCGCTTCAATCAGCGTTTCTCAGAGTTTCAGACTGTGAACAACTTCTCAATAAAGAAGTGTATGTTCGCAATGTGACCACTATGGATATGCATATTATTCCAAGAAATAATGTTTAATCTTTTTACCTACAATGTACAGATATTTTCTACTCTATTTCAATATGGAAAAAAGTAAAAAGTCAGTTAAGAACAATAACGTGTTGCAGCCTAACTCTTGAAAACACTCCTTTAGATGTCTTTTAATCAGCCAACATCCTTCAATTGCTCATTCAGAAAAGTTTCCATACCTTGGGAAGACTCGAGCGCGTAGCTCTTTGACGAAAGTCCTAGTTCCGGCTTGTACTGGTTTGGAACCATCATCAATTTCTGTGTAGTCGTGCCTGTGCCAGTTCCTCCTCTTTTTCACTGTATTTTTTGAAGGTTAAAAAAAGAAAACATTCTTGGTAACCGGTGGTACTGTGTCATTCATTCACTTTTGCTGGGATTAAACCCTGGGCCTTGCACACTGTAGGCAAGCGTTCTGTCTCTCGTCTATACCCACAGCCCTTCTCACTGCTCTGCTTTAGGACCAAATCTCACTAGATTGCTCAGGCTGACCAGGAACTGCTGACATGTCAGCTTGCCCAGCTCGTGACATGAAGTTCTTTCTGATCAGTACACATCTACATGTTCAGAAATAACAACTGAAAAACACTCAAGCTTTTAATGCAATTCCAGGCCACAGAAGTAAGTGTTACTTAATTACTGCTGCAATTATAGACAATGAATTGTCAGATTTTAGAACCTATTCTTTTATTTCAAAATTAAGTAACTCAAATCAAGAAGTGAAGTATTTTACAATATCCTTATTTACTCACTCCATAACATTTCCAAATTATTTAAAATTGATTTTCAAGCCAACACGAGCTCATGACATGATTATCCAAATCATCGAAGTGTTCTCTCAAGATAGGGCCTTTTATCCCATATCAAAAATCTACTTTAACACCACAATTCCTGTCTCTTTTAGATTTCCAGAATAAGTACAGTACATTCATACTAATGTTGAGAACAGCTTACTGGCTCACAATTAAAGTAAGATGGATAGGATAACAAAATAAAACTTCATGGGTGATTCAAAGTGGGGATCCTCGATCCCACAGCTTCAGGGGCCTATGATCATGACTGGTTACAACGGCCAAACTCAGGAGAATGGCGTTGATTCCTACTTCAGCCATTTACCTTCTTGGCACCCTTGGCCTGGTCACCAATGCCTCTGGGTCTGTACTCCTCCAGAAGGAGCTAAAGTGGGTCGGGGACAGTGTCAATGTGCAAACTGTGTGAGGCACCTGACAAAGATGGAGGTACAGAAAGGAAAAGGCCTAGGAGATTGTCGGGTCTCACTCTCACTTCCACCCAAGTGTCACTGTATACAACTCTTCTGTGCACTAGCAATGTGAGATTTTGTTGTGTAAGCTTGAAAATCACTCTTAAGCCTAAAATCCCATGATTCTGGACAATGTACTGATATCTACAACTTACAAACCCATCAAAATATATAGAAAGAAATAAAAAGTAGTGAAAGTTACATGGAGAGGTAAGGGGTAACACAAGTTAAATATTTTAATAGTAAAACCTGGTGAATAGTGGAATGGTAAAGGTTTATAGGTAGTTATTATAAAATTACTTCAGCTTTTCCTGTATATTTTTAAATTTTCAAAACAAAATGCTACAAGGAAAACAACTCTGTAATTCCATTATTTATTTATTTATTTA
>PVIR01030830.1:0-19950 GCA_004026965.1 Petromus typicus | reverse complement strand
AAAAAAAAATCACTAATCTGAAATTTTATTTTCTGGAAAATTATTATTCAAAAGTGTAAGAAAGAAGGTAGCAATGTATATTAGCAGATGTGAGGCCTTGAGTTCAATCTCCAGCACTAGAAAGTAAAAAGAAAAGAAGGAAAAACTAAATACTCTCGGTTGAATAAAAATCAAGGGAATTATCACTGGTAGACTTGGCCAGGAAGAAGTATTGAAAGAAGTACTTTAGGGAGAAGACAAATTTCATAAGTCAGAAACTCAGATTTACATAAAGATGGGAGTCTATGAATAAATAAAGATAAAATAAGGTCTTTGAATTTTCCTATTCTTAATTGATCTACCTAAAAGGTAACTATGAAAAGTAATGGCAGTGTAACATTGTACAGGGATTTTTACACATGGATAAATGAATTGAATTGCAGCAGTGTTATAAAGAACAGTGAAGACAGTTCAAAGACACCTATACAACTATTGAAGAAGAATAATGTTCTTTGAAGGTGGACTTATATTAGTTATGAATGGTGGTAGACACGTATTATCTCAGCATTCTCATAGGCTAAGGCAGGAGAACCACAAGTTTGAGCTCAATCTGGATAACTTAGCAACCTAGTAAGAACTTGCCTCAAATTTTTAAAAAGGGCTGGAAATGTAGCTCAGTGCAAAGGCAATGGATTCAATCCCTAGTTAAACAACAAACAACTAAGGGTTTTAGTTGTCTGTGATCTCAGCCACATGGCTGCCAGTGAAAACAAACTTTGAACTGTTCTCTTCTGGGTTTGCCAGGCCACATTTCTGGTCTTGGAACTCTAAGTGGCTGTCTGACTTACAAAGGATGCCGACTAACGGGAACATGACCAGAGGAGGTAAGCAGGTTGGGGAAGGACCTATGTGAATAGCTGATATTTATGAAGCACTTCCTGTGGCAGGTACTGCTCAGAGCTCATTCCACAGCTCCTTGCCTGCCCACCCCATGCTCTGTGGGGTAAAGGTCCTCCCATTTTACAGTTAAGAAAACTAAGAGGATACTTGTCCAAGCCACACGGGTGGATGCCAGATCTGAAGGGACACAGGGTCCAGGGCCTATTCCTTCATCCCCATTCATCCTGCCCACCACTTATATAACCCCACATCTCTACCCATGGGCCTGTCCTATGAGGAACTGGAACTGTCTGGGCTGGAGGCGAGAAAACTCAGTGAACACCAAGAGGGTGATCAGATCTCAGAAGGCCTCCGGTGGAAGCAAAGCCAAAGCAGGCTTCTCTGTGGCCCAGCAGACACCACAGAACCAAGACAGGAACTAGAGACAGGCAGTTTTCCTCTTTTCTGTTTTGGAAAAATATGGATTTGTTGATCCTCTCCTGAAGTCTCAGCTATAGAATAAGATGGGATGGATTCACTGAAGACTTACCGAGTCTAGCTTGAGTTTGGTGCATTTAAGAAGATATTATGGTCCTAGGGCTCAGGAAGGAGGATTGGCAGTGATGTCATTTTAGGGCCATCTGTTGGTTAAAGAGCTCTGAATTCCTGGCAAGAGCTACCTCTAAGGTGAGAAGGCAGGACTTCTAGGAAGGGGCTCAGGGGATTGAGGCTTAAGGTGGTACCTGGCTAAATGACAAGATAAGTTCCTACCTGTGGCCATCAGTTAATCTGGGGCTGGATTGTGGAACTCAGGGGCAGTGGAGCTAAAGAGATTCGGCTCAGTGAGGGCAGGGCAGGTGAAGGTGACAGTGGGAGGTCTGGGTGCCTGTCTGGAGGGAAGTGGGAATTGTACACACATTATGAGAGGTCTGGCTTAAGGACATGGCGTGGAGGTCTGAGGAACGGATGTTGCTGCATACTGGTCTGCTAGAGCTAGAACTGGGAAACAGTGATCCTTTAGGCCCCTGTCTTGCCCGAACAGTCCTGGGGAGAAGAGGGCCCTTCAGGGACCCGCATCTGGAGGACTGCTGGAGGCAGCACAGTGTTGTCCTTAAACGCACTTTGGGAACAGCACCTTGTAGCTCTGCAACCTGTTCTGCAGGCTCTGAGTTTCTTAGGAGATTCAGGCTTACTCAGACCCTTGTCCCTGCTTCTGGATTTCAGTATGCTGGTTACCGTTAAATCCCTGTCCAACATGAGCTTTTCTTCATTTGTGTACATAATGATTGAAAGCTTACTCAGCACTACCAATGCTTTAGCCTCCATTTTGTCACGTGTAAGACAGGGATAGTAACAGTGCCTGGGTCATAGGTGGCCGTATGACAAAGTGAGATGCACATAAAGTGAAATAAGCGGCAGGTCCTGCCCACAAAAGGCACTCAATAAAGGTTCCTTCGTTAAGGGGCATTTTGCCATGTCAGAGTTTTCCAGGAAAAAGAGCCAAGTTCATCGGGAGAAAGGCCTCAGGACAGCCCAGGCAGGTCAGGATGGCAAGGGAGGAGGGCGTTTGTGGCCGCCAGGGAGGGAAGGAAAGCTGGACCTACTTTGTTGGCTGTAGGGGGTTGGTGGGGACCTTGGTGCTGCAGAGTAGCTGGGAACTTTTTCCTCCCGGCTTTCTCTGATTTTACTGTTTGCCTGACTAGAGATTACAGAGGCAAATGAGCTCAGGCTTCTAGGGGAAAATCCCATTAAAGCAATCAAAATAACAATTTGTATCACTTTCAGAACTTCTGCCCGAGGAGCAAAGAAATCCTGGTAATAAATTATTAATTCCAGTTGTACTATATGATTTCCCCCCCCCCACAAACACCCTTTCCTGTTTTGTTCTTGGTGTGACAGAGGAGAGGAATTCTCTAGCCTCTAATATCTGGTCAAAGGGAGAGAGAGGCGGTCTCCATGCCTAACCCTGTGGTCTGCGGGCCTACCGGGCAAGGCTCTGCATACACCCCTCCTTGAGGGACAGATGAGTCTGTGCTTCTGGGGACACTCACTCATGTTCAGACTGCACTGTGCCACTCACGGTGCAAGGACCCCAGGAGCATGGGAAACACCTGAGGATGTTACTTGTCACTGTTGTTTCCATCCTCGGAGAAGTTCTGCATGATACACAGGAGGCTCCAGGGCCACGGGGATTACGAGCTGGGGGGGTTGCACATGAAGTGGGGGAGGAGGGTGAGCAAGAGGTCCCTGGTGCACAGGGGAAGCAGAGGTGGAGGAGCGCAGCACGAAGACATGAGCTGTGTATCTTTCTGGAGCAGGGGGGCTATTGCGGGTGGTCAGAGTGTGAGGTATGGCAGGGAAGAGGAAGATGACTCTGGAAACCCAACTTCCTCCCCATGAATATTAAATATATTAATATTAATTTTAAATATATAAATAGACATGACTGTGTGTTTATGTGTACACATATGCAATAGAATAGAATACCAAGTAATGTGTATAATATCTGAACAATGCATATAGTTAAATACTTTGTATTATCTCATTTAATCATTCTAACAAACACTTTCAGACATTTCTCTTACTTAAAAAGATGAAGAAACTGAAGGAATGACATTCGATGCACAGCAAAGGTTAAAATTTAGGAGCCGGGGAGTTAGCTCCATGTTTCCAGCACCTGTCTTGCAAGCAAAAGGGCTGGGGTTCGATCCTCAGTATCCACATACCATACTGGGCATGGAGACTCATGCCCAGCAGCAATCAGCACCACATACCACAGTGCTGGGTGTGGTGACTAACACCTGTAATCCCAGCACTTGGGAGGCAGAGGCAGGAGGATTGCTGTGATGTGAGTTGGAGGCTGAGCTCAGGGCCAGCGTGAACTACAAAGTGAGACCTTGTCTCAAAAAAAAAGAAAAAAAGAATTTAGTTTTTCCTTTTTGAGACAAGGTCTCACTCTGCAGCTCAGGCTGGCCTTCAATTCACTATGTAGCCCAAGGCTGACAGGTGTATGTCACCATGCTCAGTCAAAGTTAAACTTTTTTTTTTCAGAGCCAGGGTCTCGATTTGTAGTTCAGTCTGGTCCTGAACTCAGCCTTGAACTCACAGCAATCCTCCTGCCTCTGCCTCCTGAGTGCTAGGATTATAGACGTGAGCCACCACGCCTGGACTGTGGTATGTGGTACTGATTGCTGGTGGGTGTGAGTGACCACATCCAGCATTGTTGTAGGTGGTTACTGGGGATCAAACTCAGAACCTGGTTCTTGCAAGGCAGGTGCCGGAACCACTGAGCTAAATCCCCAGCCCAAAGTTAAACATTTTTCTACTATGTTTTTCTGGCAGAACATATATGATAGTTTGAATTGGCATTGTAATTTTTATCATCTTTTAAACTTTAGCACTAATTACTTACAGATTACATTTGGATTTTTGAATATGAGAATTGGTGACTTCATGAAGTCACATTGGAGTGGCTGGGCAGGAGAGAAAAACACATAACCTCCCCATGGGAATATTAATTGAAGTATTAATTCACATGGGTTCTTTTCAACAAATTCCCTTGTGAATGGAATTTGGGTGTCAAGTTATAACACATGGAATAAATCAGAAGAAACCTCATGCTATCTTACCCTGAAGGCGGAATTTTTAAGTTCTTTTGCCAAGTGTATTTTTACTGGGCTTTTGACCCTTTTCAGGATGAGTATTTAGAGTTTGGATGAAGTAACTCCTTCCCTCCTGTTTGGGCACAGGGCATGACTGACAAATCATTGATACACTGAGATTCCAGAGCTAGTAGCTAAAAAGCAGAGCGTGAGCATTGGGCCTTCCAATTCTGCGTCAGCAAGAGGCTGCCTAACCAACAGCTGCTTTTCTCTTTCAGTACCTGGTAGTTGGAAAACCGCATCTGTGTTCTGGAAGTATACATGACCTTAAAAGCTGATCCCTCCTTTACCCTGGAGATTGTTAGGTGCTGAAAACGTCTTCTGGGAAGACCCGATACTGGACATCAGATCCCATACAGGGGCAGATTTGGGGTCGCCATCTCTGCAGGTATCAAACTGAGTGTGGAGCAGGTTCTGGCTGGTTCTTCCCAACACTCCCAGCTGAGGTTGGCCGTTTGCATTTCTGTGTTTCTGGCTAGTTCCAGATCCTGGCCTAGAAGCACAAGCAGTCCATCTGTGCGTGACAAGCACACACAGAAATGCTCGGAGTGGAGTTTTTGAGGTTTGGGGAAGCTCTGCATGGTACTTGTGCGTCTTGGGCTGGAGGGAACTGGTTCCTGCTGGAGCATGTGGTCCACTGATGCTCTCCTTTTAGGAGGAGGTGCATGTGTACATCCTGCTTTGGAGAATTCAAAGAGGAGTGCTCTATAGTTCCTGCCATGTTACTTTATAGCACTTAGTATGTACTAAGCACTTTTTGAGTATAGACTCATTTAATGACTTCCAAGGTTCTGTGAAGAGGGGACTTTTAATTTTTTTAATTTTATAGAAAAAGAAACGGAGGTGCTAGGGATTTAGCTCAGTGGTTCTGGTGCCTGCCTTGCAAGCACAAGGGTTCGATCTCTGGTAACCACATACCACAGTGCTGGGCATGGTGACATACCAATGTCTCAGATTGCTTTTCCAGGGGGCCAGGAGAGAGATCTTGATTGGACAATTTTCTCCGTGGATTCTGTAAAGTCCCTCTTTGAGATTCTTTTCTTTACTTGGTAGCTAGAAGGACCAAATGCTTCCCCATCCTATAGCATGTCCTTGATCCTCTATCCTTGACTTTGGCTTTGAGAGTAGAGAGAGGATGGTGGGTGAGAGTTTGGCCCTGGAGCTAGACTGCCTGGTTCCATGCCAGCTCCATCACCTACCAGCCTCATGGTCATGGGCAGGTGACAGCCTCACTGTCTCAGTTTCTTATTTATTCAGCCTTACTGGGCTGTTCAAGTCTAAGTGAGGGTCTCCGAGAAATGAGAAGCTCATACCCAAAATGTACGTATCCTCTGTTGGCTGCAGTTGGTTGATATTGGTCCTGTTATATGTCTCCCTCTTTGCTTTCCTTTCCTCCCTGTTATCTCCATGTATTTTCACATCACTGCAAGCTTTGCAGTCTGTCCAGCAAAGTAGTAAAGTATGAAAGATTGAGTGGCCAAACAAAGGATGTGAAAGAATACAACAATGGCCGGTGGGCAGAGTGTTTCAGACTCATTTGTTCTTCTCAAAGTCTCTTCTCTGTAAATTTTCTGACTTTTTAAATGAAATGTTGCAACATTAACTTACACTGAATCCTAATAAAGTGATCCCTAGCCTTCTTCCTAGTATGAAGTAGTTTACAAAGATATGGCTTTTATGTGTGCACATGTGAATGTTAAACCAATGCGAGAATCCCCAGCAGTGTCCTCCATAGTGTTGAAGTAAGATCAGCTTCATCACACCATGAAGTTCTGATTTCCTGAAGTAGTTTAGGGTGTGTAAAACTTCAAGCTCATGTCCTGGGGGCCAGGCATGGCCACCTGAAGTGAGAGATGGGAAAGGGGGAAAATAAATTAGAGCCACTACCTGGGGGTTGGTAGGAGATGGCCAAGCAGCCACTGGGAAGCATGGGGATCTCAGACCTCCCTTGCGGGCCTCTTTTCGGGCTGTGCCCACCTCAAGGGTTTGCCTTAGGGATGTACACTTGGTCTTCTTGGTGACAGACCAGAGACTCACTGGCAAAGTGGTCCCTCCCATGTGACAAGGAACAAGCGAAAGACTATGACGTAGTTGGTGGGAGACAGGTGGAAATAAGTTGGAGAGGAATAAATGGAATTGGCGGGTTAGGATAGAGCCTAACCTGGAGTAGCGTCAGCATAAGGACACGCAAGGCCCTGAGTGAGGAAACTGAGGGCTGGTGGATATTACACTTTCTGATGAATAGGGGCTGAGGCCCTTGTAGCCCCCTAGAGTCAGCTGTCCCAAAGGCAGATTACTGGCCACCATGTCCTGGCTTCCTGTGCAACTGGTCCTCCAGCAACTGGTCCTCCTGTGGTCACTCACGCTGGGGGAGAATCCAGGCTTTACTACATCCAGTGGCTTCTTGTAAAGAGCTCCACCTCTGGGCTAGGGATTTAACTCAGTGGTTTCAGCACATACTTGGCAAATGCAAGGTCCCTAGTTCAATCCTCGTATATTTTTTTTAAAAAGCTAAAAATAATTTCTAAGAAAAATTCAATTATTTTCAGGGCATGGTGGTGCACACTTGTGATTACAGCATTTGGGAGACGGAGGCAGGAGAATCACTGTGAGTTCAAGGCCAGGTTTAACTGTATAGTGAGATCCTATCTCAAAAAAAAATAAATCCCCAAAATGAACTTCCCCTCCAACAATGGCCTTTTGTAGCCATGTGAAGTAGGTTAAAATGGTGTTGGTTCATCCCTCTGTCCTCAGCTTCCGCGTCTTGAAAGGAGAAAGAAGAACAATGCCTCTTGGATGAGTTGGAGCAAAGCCTAGTGTAAAAGCTGTGGTAGCACTCAGTGCAGCTTTTGTGATGCAGCAGGACTTTGCCTACATAGCCACCTTGGATCTTCCTCAAGCCCGGACCCCATACAGTTTCCTTACTGCGTTCTTCTGTGTGATCTTATTTGATTCCTATCAAGCTGTTTGTGATCTGAGGGCAGAGAAAAGCTAGTACCCCAGTTTTGCTGATGAAGCCAGAGAGAGCTAGCAAGATGCAGAAATCTCTCTGGAGATAACAGGGATTGCTTTTCCTGAGACCCTTGTTCTGGGGCCACCTGTCCTTAAGTTTCCCCTCGATCAGGTCTTTCTCCTTGGCACCATCTGAAAACTGGGTGGAACAAGGATGTCCCAACCCCTTGCAGCTCAGACACTGACTGGAGCTGTGGGTCTGAGTGAGGAGGGGCCGTGCCTCTTTGAAATGTCGCCTCTTTGAACATAGATAGTAGCATTGTTCATACTATAGGCATTGTTCTATATTTTGCTTTTTTCTAAGTGTTTCTTGGAGATTGCTCCATATCAAAAGAGTGCTGCTTTCTTCTTTTTAACACATACAGTGTATTCCACTGTCTGGGCTATCATAGTTTATTTCATAAGTCACTCATCAGTCACTTCCAGTAATTTTCTTTTTCACAAAAGCCTACTTTGGCATCCTTTTCCACATTTACTTGCATACACATGGGATTATATCTGCAGGATAAATTCCCAAAAGTGGAATGGCTGGTGAGTATATGAGTGTTATGAATTTTTAAAGATAGATCCAAGTTGCTCTCTAAAGAGATTCATGCCCCTAAGTTAGAAGACTCATTTCCCAGCAGCCTGCCACAAGGTATCATCCTTTTGAATCTGATAGACAGAAAATGTCATATTGTGGATTTTGTTTGCTTTTCTCTTTCTATGAATGAGATCCAGCTTCCTTCCTTTGTTTTTTTCATGTATACTTTTCATCTTGAAATCTTTTAAAATTTGTAGAAAAGTTGTGAAGATCGATCAGAGAGTTCCCATACACCTATCGCCCTGTTTCCTATAATGCTTATGTCTTACCAACCATACTCTACTTGTCAAAACTTAGAAACTAATGTTTCTATAATACTAAAAGCTAGATTCCAGGCTTTAGAGCTAAATGTCTATATTTTGGTGAGGGTAAGGGGCATAACTGAGGTTGGATTACATATGCCAGGGTCCTTCTGCTCCCCAAGATCATGGATGCCACCCCCCAAAAAGGCCTTTGATTTGGGCTGTCCTGAGCAGAACCAGCTGCAAGCCCAAGCCTGCTCGAGCCACAAAAGCTGAACTCTGTGGAGGAATGACTGCTGCTTCATGAGTGCCTTAGCTGATGCGTACAGCTTTCATTACTACATCACTAGGCTCACTCCTACTGGGCAGCATCTTCAGGAGGGAAGAGCAGGGGCCAAGGGATACATGTATGGAACCTTCACCATGTTAAAGATCTCAGTGACATAGTCTACACAAGGGCATTCCCCTTTTGTAAGTCAGCGCATGATAGACAGGGCCAGCACTGCCATCTCTAGCCTTGGTCCCTTCTCCCTCCCAGAGGCAATGCTGGTGATCTGTTTGGTGCATATCCTGTCAGAACATTTTCTGGAGGCATGAATTTCCCAGGGTGTTGCCAGGGGCTAGGAGCAGCCGGAGAGGATGCTGGCAGGTGTGGGATGGTTCCCTCCTTTCTTTCCCTGCGCTCAGGGGCATGCATGTTCATCCCCTACGTGCAGACAGTTAGGTCTTCTAACTGATGTGAAGAAAGAGCTTCCACACACAGCCAGAGTTGTCCTATAGCAGCAGTGCGAGGCAGGGACGCCACCCAATTGTGCTCTTCTTGGATGGAGGAAGCTGAGGCTGAATGGATGGCATAGCTTTCCCCAATTACATGGCCAGTAAGAAGCATGATGTAAATTTAAACGTGCTTCCACTGCTTTCTGGAGAGAGAGTAACAGTGTCACACAGCTCAGTCAGAATCTGGTCACGACGCACAGTCTCTTCTTCCTACTCAGAGCAACGCTCAGTTTTCTCTGTTATCAAACTTGTTCCAAAAAAGAGGAGGAAGTTAAGACAGGAAAAGGGTAACATGGTGGGTGTCAGGTGATGTGGGGAGCTGGGATTCCTCCCCAGGGTGTCCCCTCTCTGTCCTGGCCTGGCTTGAGGGCTTTCTTATCCTCCCAAGCCTGGGCCCAAGACCGTCTCCCCTCATGGCATTTTTTTGTATGTTTCCTGAGCCATTGCGGTGTGTGCAGTTCTGTGATGGGACTGAGGAGTCAGCTGGGAGCCATGGCCCTCATAGAGCTTCTGTTCTCCTGCAGCAAAGGTGGTTTCCAGCTCCTGGAGTAGGAGTACTGAGTACTTTTCCAGGTCCAGGTCCACTGCTACACCGAGTGTTCTGCCTTCTCCTGCTTCGTTTCCCAGGGCAGCGCACATGCTAGAGACCCTGCCATTCTCCCCAGAGGCCTGTCCTCCTTCAGCACCTCCCAAGGGTGTCGTTGTGGGCCCAGGCCAGGTCCCCAGGCTGTTCCGGGTCTTGTGTGTGCACACACGTGATTTACCGCGCCTCACCGTGCCACATGTCTTTAAAATTACAGTGCCCATTTCCTGCTGAAATAATTTCCACAAAGAGTGGCTCCTATTACTGCAAGAGGCGTGCAGACGTCATGATTTATTATTATTTATGGTCCCAAGGCCTTGTTTATGCAAGACGGGTTAGGTGCGTGCGATAGAAATGCCATTATGCAAATGACATTGAATGTCCTTACTGCGCCTAAATAATTTTTGTGTTGGACGATTAAACCTCATCTGTTATTGATATGGGCTGCAGTCGGGCTATTACAGAGTCCCAACAGTACTTACTCCCAGTAATGGGAAAATTGAGAGAGAGAGACCAACACAATTGCCTCAAGTGGGCGGTGATGGCCTGGAAGGAGTAGAACATCCCCGAGGCGGAGCACAGGGAGCCACCGACTCCTCAGGATAAATAAGGAAAGCAGCGCGGGACAATAAATTAAGTCCGCGTTTGAGTGGGTGCCGAGGAGGATTTGCGGCCTTCCAGTCTTGTGATTTAGCTATTTGATTTAGCCAAGGGACTAGGCCTCCAGAGGAGGGAGCTGCCAGCGCAGAGGGGAGGGCAGACAGGATGAGGTGGCTACGCCTGTGCTGGACCAGCAGACAGGGCTCTGCGCGTACTCGCCAACGCACTCTCTTGCTCTATCTCTCTCTTTTTTTTGACACAGCTGTGAAGTCCCATTTTGATCAGTGTTGATAGCTTATGAATTCCAAAATTGACAAAATTTACAGAAAAATGAGGATAATCCATCTTCCTTAGCAGCCTGTCAGGAGCTGGCCATACTTCATAATCTCCAATTACAGATGCTATTTTCCGACATTTACATGCAGATATTAGAACCAAATGAAAATGAGAAACAAAGAGAGAATGGAAATGCAGCTATTTATATGTATAAAAGACAAACAGGTAAATTCGAGACATTTAGATTGGACTTGGGGTCCCTCTAGGAGGCTGGAAAGAGACAGCCTTGAGCACGTGGGGTTTGAGAACAAAATGGTGAGACACGTGGCGTTACCAGGCCGGCCTGTGGTCTGACAGTGTGGGTTAAAAATGGGTCCATCCAGTCCAAACAACCGGAGAGTGTTTGCCTGGAGTAGAGGGTCAAAGTCGGGTGTCCTTCTGGTCTCCAGGTCTCTGGGGATCATCTAATAGCTCATTCTGAGCCTTCAAGTCCACACATACTTTACAAAAGGTGAGTTTAGAGCCTTCCATGTTTATTTTTATTTTTTGATGTGATGGGAGAAATTGCCATTGGGGTCAGCTTTTTTCCCCCAAGATGAATTTCAAAAGTTGGTACAATGTGGCATCGATTCCCCACCCCGAGGAGACTCAGTAAGGTGCCATGGCTTGTGGTCAGCAGGGCTCTGGGCAGGGGCACAGGGAGGGGCACCAATAAACTTTTAAAAATGGGATATAAATAATAAAATTAATGGGGAGCGAAGGCGTTCTGATAGTTGGATCATCGTGCTTCCTCCTTGAGGCTAGTCTGATGGCGAGAGGAGGGCCTGGGAGGAGGCTTTGTAATGAAAATGTTCTTCCCATAAAATTGAAGGGAGAGCAGCCTTGTTGCCCTCGCAGCTGTATGTGGCACTGGCTCCTGGAAAGCTGGGGATATTAATTAGCACTGCTTTGGATTAAACTCTCCCAACCATGTCGGATGGTACGATTTTTCTCTTTGTGAGCTTGACACAGGGTGGCAAGGAGAAGCCTGCCTGGATTTTCCCAGCCTCCTGTTACACTGAACTTGTCTTTTATTTGGGGATCAAACCTCCTGGACATGAAAATGAGCTATTTTGGGGGGTTTCCAGGGCAGTTGGGCAGGGAGAAGCTGTTTCGTTGGAGCCGCACAGGCGATGGAGATGGCTGGATGGGGAGATGTGAACAACTCTGTTGCCTTTGGCTTGATAGCTTTTGTTTGTTTGTGTGAGGCCTGTTTCTAGCCAGCAGTTTTATGTTATTTGAGATTTGTTTGATTTGTGGACAAGAGGTGAAGGAAATGAAATCAGGAGCCTATATTCATGTATGTGTGTAAAGAAGGGAGAAAAAATCTAGCTCAAACTGGGCCTTGGGGAGAAGTGTGTTTGTTTACATGTCCGGCAAATGGCATGCTTGTTTAAGTAATTTCAGGTCTCATCACATAAAATGATTATAATATTTTGTTTCCTGACCTTAAATTCAAGCTTTATGGGGCTGGGGATTTAGCTCAGTGGTTCCGGTGCCTGTCTTGCAAGCGCAAGGGCCCAGGTTCGATCCCCGGTAACCACATACAGTACTTGGCATGGAGACTCACGCCTAGCAGCAGTCAGTACCACATACCACAGTGCTGGGCATAATGGCTCATGCCTGTAATCCCAGCACTCAGGGGGCAGAGGCAGGAGGATTGCTGTGATGTGAGTTTGAGGCTGAGCTCAGGGCCAGCCTGAACTACTAAGCAAGACCCTTTCTCAAAAAAAAAAAAAAAAATCAAGCTTTATGGAATTAATGTATAACTGCAAAATGCAATATCTCATAAGGGACGGCAGAGATTTTTAAATACAGTTTAGCTGGATAAAAAGAGATAGAAGCAGCAGCACACTGACTATGCTATTTTTTTATTCCTACTGTATTGACATTAGTTAAAATTTGGACATATGCAGAATAGCACCCCCACTTTCTTTAGTTCCCATCTTTCTAAAAACCTGGGAGTCCCCTTAATCAAACAACAGAGGGGGCTTGACCCAAACAGAATCAGATGCTTGGTATTTCCTTAATGGTGCTAAAAATGTCATATGTCACCTGGTATCTCTCGATTGTCTCCTACCTAATGTTAAGATTAACTGCTAATGTTGACATTCAGTCTGAGCCCTGATATGAGAGCTTTCTCTCTACACGGGAAGAGGAAGGGAGAAAGTTGTGATACCCTTTGGCTGAGCCAATCTGAAAACTTTTTGTTGACTATTTCTTTCTCAAGCCAGGATCTGAGGGTAGGTAGACAGGATGGTGGAGAGGGAGGAAGCAGACACTCAGGGTTGATGGAGTGGCTGAGGCAGAGCCGTGGACAGGTAGGTTGTCTGAAGATGTCATAAGATGTAGGGGGGTAAAGTGGCATTTCCCTCAGATCTCCAGGGTCTCGGGATCATCCGTAGCTCGTGCTGAGCCATCAAGTCCACACTTACTTCACAAAATGGTGAGTTTAGAGCCTTCCGAGATGCAATGGGCTTCATAGTCAGTGTCCCCACTCTGGGCTCCGGCACTTCATCATGCCATGTCAAACCAGAGTGTAGAACACAGACTTTGGAGTCTCAAGGGACCTGAGTTTAACCCATCTGTAAAGCTCAGCGTTCTCATCTGTGTAACACAGGGGGCTGGTAATGGTGACTATGGCATAGTTTGTGGTGCTGTCCATGACCTTGAACATTGGAGGCACATGACTAGGGGGTGATTTGGACTCACTGACCTCATTTTGGCACCTTTTGCCTCACTTTCCTTCTCTGTATGGGAAGTGAATAGTACCCTCTAATGTTGTTGGGTGGATTAAATGAATCTATGCTTTTCATACTGAGAGCAGCCTGTAGTTGGTAGGAACTCTTTGTAAATGCAAGCCATTCTGATTGTTACTAGCTGAAGGGCATTATTTGAGAGCTGATCAAATCTTTTGGGTTGTAGACCCAAGGAGTCTGAGTTCCCCATGAAGGCCTAGCCTTCCCGTCCAGTTGTCTCCGGAGGTTCCCGCACACAGCTTCTGTTGGCCCTAGGAATCTTTGGTGATAAAGTGGGTGTTCCCTCCCACAGCTGCTTGTGCTGACTTTGCAGAGCGTAGCTTGTTAGAAAGTCCTGTTTGACGAGGAGCAGAAGGGACTGAGGCAGCGAGGTGGTGAAGGGTGGACACATGTGTGGCTCTGCACAGCAGTAGCAGCGGCGCCAGAGACAGTAGTTGTGGGTTATAGGAAGGAGCATCCGGGCCCATTTCTGCCCATGCCCTGCCCTTGCCCTATTGACCTGGCAGTGCAGGAGGAAGGCTTCCTTGATTCTGTCCTTTCATTTCCTTTGCTTTCCTTCTTTCTCTTTATTCCTTTTTTCTTCCTTCCTCCTCCCTCCCTTTGCCTTCCCTCTCTTCCTCCCTCCCTTCCATCCATTCCTGGGCCTTGCACATGCTGCACAAGCACTCTGTCGCTGACTGACTCGTTCATTCCAACCCTCCTTCTCGCTCTTTTTTTAATGGCCTCGGGAAAACCTTCCTGCCCTCCTAACAGCTGGGAAGTCACTCTGAACGAAAGTGAACTGTGGGCATCTTGGGATGCCCCCCCACACACACACTAAGTACTTGAGGGTGGGGTCCTGCTTTGCATCCTCCATTCAACCTCTAGATGGCTGAGAGTTTACATTCCCCTGGGGACCATGGGCCTCCCTGCCCATCACTAGCTCTGTAACAGGATGAGGCCTTCAGAACCCCTTTGTTAACTGTGGGGGCAAAGCCTGAGAAGTTTGGAGATGGAACTTTATTTCTAGACCTCTTTTTCTGCCTTCTTCATGTCAGGACCTGGAGCAGGTCAGCAAAGAGCCGGGTAGAACTGGAGTAGCCAAGGAGCTACACGAATAGAAGTCCTCTTCCCTGTCCCTTGGGACTCAGCTTGTATTATTCAGGAGGCCTGGGCTTCTGGTCCAAGTTCTCAACTCTGCAGAAATGAAGTTGCATGCTCCAAGGCTTGTTAGGATGACAGGAATATCCTTGTGAACATAACTTTCCTGTTTTTGTATCTGGAAAACTTGTGACCTTGCAAGAGCACACAGGGGACGAGGAGGAAGTGAATGCTTATTTGTGCACTTATTGTCTACACAATCACTTTGTATTTCTTAGGAACTTGGAGTGAACTCTACACTGACTATGAGAATAATGTGAATCATCCAGGTGATAGGGACCACCAGAGAAGCACAAGAAGGTATCCTGTGCCTCAGTCAAAGAGTCCAGCAGGATGAGGGGATGCATGGTGGCTCTGCACTGAATCAGTCAAGGAGACACAGAGGACCTTCGGAATGAGAGCCTGAGCGCGCACCCCAGGCCTCTGTCTCTCTCACGGGATCCTCCAGGGGGCAGAGTGAGCACTTCTTCACCTGAGCTGTGTGGTCATGCAGTAGCTCAGGAAGTAATGAGTTCCTTACCTCAGGGACCCACTGGTGGGTGTGAAGTGTCAGATAAGATCACCCTCCATAACCTCTGAGCTCCTTGAGACCCTGAGATTTATGTCTCACCAAAATTTTTTTTAAGAGGCCAAGAGAAGAAAAAGGCCTCCCAGTTAGTCATTGCTGAACAAGTTTCTCTCACACAGAAACCACAATGTCTGTCTTCACTGTCCTCCCCAGGGCTTCCCCTGCTGTTTTATACCACCTGGGAACCTTTGGGGTGTCTGGGAGGGGGCCTAGTGGGCTGTACAGAGAACAAGGCAGATGAGTCACTTACGTCTTGCAAATCTCTTCTTGGAAGCCCCGGATTCCGTGGCAAGCCACTTTGAGCAGGCGTGGTTACGGCTGTGGACAAGCGTCTTTACGAGGCGCTGTCTCACCGAGGCCTGTGGGACTTTCTGATGAGGAAGAGCACCTTGGCATCGCTCAGTTTTTCAGGAAGCACCCCTGGTGCCACTGGCAGAGCCAAGTCCCATAGTGTCTGTCCCAGTTCACTCATTCCACAGGGATTTCTGTCACCTATGTGCAGAGCTGGACGTGGAGACACATAGTACCTTCTCATGAAGCGCACACTCCACTGAGGGACAAAGGAGCTAAACAGCTAAGTGGGCAATGAAAAGTCCTAAGTACTTGTAGATCTGCACACTTAGGATATTTCAGGCGCACAGATGAGAGGATATTGGGGAAGACTTCCTGGAAGAGGGAGGCCTCGCATAAATGCTTGGCAGTTCCTCCCCTGGGCTCATACTGACAGTCATACTTTGTTGGTAATCGAGCACTTCTGGACAGTTTATTCACAGTGCTTCCACTCTGCAAACTCTTTTTTCAAGTTTGATTCATTTTTACTTGGTTAATAGAGACAGAATGCTAAAACCTAGTTGTTTGGGTTTGTTACTTTAAACAGAAAAAACTTTTTATTTTGGGAGAATTGTAGGTCCACACATAATTATAAGATGAATCCCATGTTCCCTTCACCTGGTTTCCCCAGTGATGTCATCTTGCAAAAGTATACAGTACAACAGGGGCTTTATATCCCTCCTGGTTGTCCTGTTCAGTAGGTATTTTAAAGTGTGTGTGTGTGTGTGTGTGTGTGTGTGTGTGTGTGTGTGTGTTAACATGCCTAGTGTTGGTGGCAAACCCAAAACAAAAAACAAAAAACAAAAAACAAAAAAAAAAAGGAAGGAAAAGAAAAAAATGGCCTACTTTCCAGGACTTGACATTCTTCTCACCTCTCTGTGTTTCTCGTGACCTTTCGTGGTGGTTCGTGCATCCCTAGGTTATAAATGAGAACAGGAGCCGAGATGGGAGGTGCTCTTGTTCCGCAGAGCTAGACGTGGCTAGCAGGCGTGAACTCTTGTCCTCAGGCCGGGGTAGGTGGGTGTCTTGGTCACACTGCTTCCCCTGAATCTGCTGGGCCCCTGGGTTGAGGATCCTGGGTGGAATAGTTGATACTTCAGCAAAAGTGGAGCCTGATCCTGGCCTGGGCCATGTCCTGGAGAGTCCCCTTGGCATAGGATGAGGGTCCCACTTCAAAAGAGCAAAGCCTTGGGTGAGGCTTCAGAGTCCAGAGAGCCCTGAAGATTCTGGTCCATCCCCTTCACAGCAGATGGGGCCGCAGAGGCCTGGGATGGAGGGGTCAGACCAGTTTGCACAGAGTTCCTGGCAGGGCCGCGTGTCCGGGTTTCCTGCCAAGCAGTCTAACCCAGGGTGGTGGAGACAGCTTCCTTAACACATGTTTTGCTGGGTGAAGTTCTGGTGTACTTACCTTTAAAATGCGGACCATGCCTCCTTTGCTTGCACTCAGGGCTGGGTCCCTAGCTGAGGAAAAGAGCGGGATTTGCGCTGAGATGTGTGGTGGAGGTCTTTGGGCTCTAAGAACCTAGTTCTGCCCTCAGGGGTGGCATCGGAGTCTTCTCCAATTTTAACTCTGCCTCTGGGCTAAGCACTGGCTCTGAGCTGACCCTGGCAAGTTTGGGCTCCTTCTCTGACCTGTATTTCTGTTTTCTCACATCCCTAGTCTCCAAGGACATTGACGGAAGGAAAGCACACTGCAAACTGGAAAGATGAGTTCGAACTGCAAACTAGGCAGATGAGAGCCCTTGTACTTTCTGTATTTGAAGTTTGAAGTTCATAAAGATGCAGCGGTTGGGGTTGGGGTGGGCCTGGAAGAGCAGAAGAAGGTATAAAGAAGAGGAGGCCAAATAGCTCCTGGCTCTCCTTGGCCTCGTGGATTCTCTCATCCTCCCACAAGTACCTTTGGGCTTCTGGCAGAACAGTCCAGTGAGTTCTGGCTAAGCCTTTTTGCTTTACATATGGAGACTTTGAAGTAGATGGATTACTGGTCTAGTCACCTCGGAGCAACTCTTGCTCAGATCCAACAGTTTCTCAATTTGCTCTCGTCTTGTGTCATTGATGCCCTGTTCCCTAACTGCTTCTCGCACCTTCATTCAAGTGTTATGTTTATACCATAAACGTTCCTCATTTTAAGTGTACCAGCCATTGATCATTACCATGTTGAAGAAGTTGTGCAGCCATCACCACAGCCTGGCTTTAGAACACTTCTGTCTCTGTAAGGCACACAACTAGGAGGATATAATTAGTCATATATGGGAGCTGTAACTAATTGTTATGAGTTAATGCAACTTCCTGGGGAAGTTGCTTTCGTGCTCAGCTCCAGGAGGCCCTGGAGCTTTCCGTGTCTGTAAATTTGCCTTTTCTAGATCTTCTGTGTAAGTGGAACATCTTTTCTCTCTGGCTTCCTTCACTCAGTAGATGACTTCTGGAGCCCATTCATGCCATGACGTGCATCAGTATGCGACTCCTTTTGATTGCTGACCAGGAGTCCACTGTGTAGACGTGTCACGTTTTGTTCACTGCCCTTGATGTTGGAGTCAGTTCCAGATATTGTGTTGCCTCATCTGTAAATAATTTGGAACTAAGTGTTACAAGACAAGACCTTTTCAAAAGCAATGATCACAATACTATTATCACACCTAAGAAGTTAGTAAATTCCTAATGTCATCAGATACTCAATCACTGTTTTTATTTTCCTTGTTCCATTACATGTCATGATTTTTTTTTAGTTATATTTTTATAGTCTATCTAAATCAGGGTTCGCATTGCAAATGATTGATGTTTCTCTAAGTCTCCTTTAACCTTTAGGCTCCCCTCTGTCTCTCTTTTCTCACTTTGCAATTCATTTGTTGAAAAGAAACCCCATTCTTCATCATGTGACCAGAGACAGTGGCAAAGAGGGTCAGCTGTGGATGAACTTGGAGATCATTGAGTAAAATCTCCACACAGACAGGGAAGCAGAGGCCAGTGAGGGGAGGGGCCTGGAGCACAGACCCCACTTCCTCAGCCTCAGCCCCTTAGTCCACTCTGGGGGCTCTTCTTCCCCTGCAGCCATTGCCCTCCTCTGGGTAGGCATGAGGGTGAGCAAGGCTCTGGTTCTCTAGGATGGGAGTGGTTGGCCTGGCTCTGGCCTGGCTCCTGAAAGCCACCTGAGGTCTGGCATTGAGCCTGGAGGAGTCCAGCAGGTGATGGGGAAGCCTCCTGGCCTTGATGGCCTGCTTCATGCTGCCTCCTTCTCACGTGTCTGTTTCTTCTCTCCTCCATGCTATGGCAGTGGTGCCCCGTGCTGATGAGACAATACTTGGTGCAGCCCCAGGCAGTCCTTTTCCAGGTAATTTCCTAGGGACCCTGCACGCTTTTTTTGCAGCACATTCCTGGTCCTTTGCTAGGGTCCTTTAACTTCTCACAGTGCTCAGCTTCCAAAGTGCTCCTGTCCCATGCCTTCCCAAAAGCTCCTGGGCAGGCAGACAGCTAGAGATGCAGCTTAAAGTCCCTTTGACTCTCCCTTGCCCAGAGGCCTCTCTTACCAGACTGGCCTGGCTTGCCTAAGTAGCCACACAAGGGAGAAAGAGACAAGCCAGGATGTGACCACTTCTTGCTCAGAGTTTTACCTACCACAAGGTCAAGGATATATATGATGCAGAAAAATAAAAAAGAGCTAAGAAGCCCATCCCTTGTTTGTACCACTAAATATTCACATCGGGAAAGGATGAGCCTGAATATGCTTTCAGCTCTGACATCGGAGAGAGCGAACTGGAGCATGGTGTCTGTGAGGAGGGTGCATGCACCTGGGGCCGGGCTCTGGGCCTCGAGAACTTACAGAGTCTGGCAGTAGATGGTGGGAGTTCTGTCGCAGTTAGTTCCATTTCTCTTCCTGAGTCAGAGGCAAGGATAGCACCAGGGGCCCCAGGAGGCAGGGAGCCGAGGCTTGAAGTAACATCCTAGGAAGGAGTCCTAGGACTCAGAGAAGTAGAAATGTGGACGGCAGGACTGCTGCTTGTGGCTGTCAATGGCTGGGTGGGGAACATATCCGACCGAGGCTGTGGGTGCACAGATACATGTACACTCGTGTGCCTGTGAGTGTCCCCACCACACCCACCGGTCAACCTTCCCCAGTGACCAAGAAATGGAAGTACACGGCCACTGTTACCAGGAAAAGGCCACCAGTAATACCTTCTCTTCTTTCTTTTTCTTGCTCCTTCTCCTTTTCTTACTTTTTCCCCATTTTTCTATCACTATCTTTTCCCAGCCTCCACCTTCATAAACTTAAGGTGCCTCGAAGAGTAAACCACTACATGTATCTGAGTTAAGTCTGGAAAAGTTTGGAAATTATGTAGGGAAAAGGGAAGGATCATTGCATCAGAAGCCAGCAGGCCTGTGGATGGGGTGGTTGAGCACTGAATTTGACTGAGCTTCCTGGCAGCCAAAGCAAAAGGGAACATGCAATGGTTTCTAATGTTCTTGTTGTTCTATCGGAAGCAAATTAATGACTCATGGGGGACTTTTTTCTGGTACTGAATTATA
>PVIR01030829.1:0-19935 GCA_004026965.1 Petromus typicus | reverse complement strand
TACCAAGCTGAATTCTCATATTGCATTCACCTTAGTTGAAACCTGTTTCTGCCCAAAACATCTGGACTAAAGTCTTGAAAAAATTTCTCTGTGTTCAGACAAGCTGTAGTCAAATAGTCAAATAAAATGGACATTTTTACATATGCACCAAGTTACTTAGGACCAAGATTAATTATATAGAAGTTATAACATATTGTATAATAGCTATTACATAAGAAAATCATTTATTATGTGACTGTACCACGGAACTCTGAAACTAAAATGTTTTTAAATTATATGTGCTACCTATTAGGAAGAATCAAGTACTTCCTTTTTTAAGTGTGTTATAATACTTATATGTGTTAATATAATGTGTTACAAATTACTTAATATAATGTGTTACAAATCTTAAAATGCAGAAATAACTTTATGTAATTCAACTTTATTGAGAAATACAAGACTATTATCACTGTACTTTCTGAGATTTTTTTAAATGCAGTAAAAATATACTGCTTTTAGGATAATAAACCAATTTTTATTTGCTAATATTAACCAGAATCCTAAAGAGTATATTTTTGAAAAATCAAATGAAATAACAGCATCACCAGCCAGTGTACCACAAGCCTTCATTGTTTTTCAAGATGAACTTTTTCAATTCCTGTTGTCTGAATTTTCACCTTATTTTATGGCCATAGAGTAAAAAATATCATGAAGTTATCTAGCACTACACTTACATCTGGCAGAGAACACCCTGTAATTTTTCTTTAACACTTTCAGATAAACAGATTAGTCAATAGTCCCTCAAAACATATTTCATCCTTGCAAAGACACTTAGAGACACAGGACAGAAGACAAAAGTCTTCCTCTTTGCACTAAGTCCATCTAAGTTCATTCCTCTGTCTGCTGCAGAAAACAGCTGCTCACCTGCACACGTGATGTCCTGTACTGATTGTTGTTGCTACTCGCACCCAGATTAGTTTGCTCCTCCAGATTAAATCTCTCACTTTAGCCTTTCCTCAAAGACTTCTCTGCCTGGAAGCATTTCCTTTTTACCTGAACAGCAGGTAGACTCAAAATTATCCATTTCCTTCTACTTTACAGAGTCCCAAATCAGTCTTCGAACTCTTAGGATACAACAAATAGCAGTACAGCGAGTCGTGGCTTTGTAGAATATGCTGCCAATTTCTACATTCCAGAAACTTTTTAGCATTTGCTACAGTTGAGATCAGGGAGTTCTGCTCTCATTTAAGACAGGCTGTTTCTAAGTTTGTATAACTGAGAGTTGAAATCCACCTTTCAGGGCATCTGGTCCAACAGTCTCATATTATAAATGCTATATGAGAGGACTCACACATTTAAATTGCTTATTGTTTTGGTCACAGGATTTTTGGAATGCTGAGATTAAAACCCCTTCCTCTTAACTGTGAATTGCTGTACTTTCCACCCTAGATTTTTACACACAGCTCTGACCCTGAAACAGATGTCATTTGATATCAGTAAAGACAGGCTTATAATAATAAATTTTAAAATATGGTTACCATACAAGATCTTGCATATAACTGCCTAACTCTTTAAACATCCAAAGTACTTTGAATAACTATAACACTGAGCACCAAATATATTAACCCATTTTAAGAAACATGTAGTATGGATCCTATTCTCCTAGCTTGAGTCGTCTCTGCAGTAACAGTGAATAAATGGACGTGAGCCTGCCTTTCAAAGTTAAGCCCAAATTGGTTTCCATATAATGATAATTTAAGTTTATGCTCAAAATATCCTTTTGGACTGAGCTTGTGGTACTCAATTCCTTTAGCTGAGGTCAGAATCCCCACATCAATCTACCCATTCACTGAACTAAGCCCTGTGAACTGTGGTGACTGTGGTGACAGTTGTTCTGGGAGCTCAGCTTCCTCAGCTCTTCACTTGTACTCTCCCCATCTGGCTCCATCTTTCCCCATCTCTCTTAACTCTTGACATTGATTTGTATCAGGCATATTACCCTGGCCACATTTAATATGGCATCAGCATATACCCCAGTCATTTCTCTGTAAGAAGTCTCTGTAAATCCATTTAGTAAGAATTCTCTCCTGCTTGCATATATATGCTTATTACTTCTGTGTTGTATTTCTGGTGCTTTGTAGATTGAGGTTTTCATTTTTGTTTGAGGGCAGATTACTTTTATTTGAGCAGATGATAATATAGGTATGCCAGTTAGATTTCATTTTATTGGCTATAGTCCACAGTCTCAGTTGGTCGATATCCTTTTGGATCTTGTATTTGCTGCATAGTAGATTAATTGTCTCATTTGATGTAATGATATTGGCAAATTTACTAATCATATCAACTATGCTTTCTAACAACTTATTGAATCACCAAATAGGAAAGACTGAAGACACAGTCCAACAAAGGCTGTGGATTTCTCTCCACAAATGAATGCTGAACCACAGTACATACTGGTATACGGAGTCGTCCTTCAGACAACTACAAATGTGCCTTTCCTGATTTGTGTCCCAGTCTGTATTTTTTCTATATTGTCTTCAAGATTATTTTACAAGGCTATAGCAACCATCTTGATTCTTAAAACTGTTGAGTTTATGCCCTTATTAGTAACTCCTTGATTAGAATGAAAGATTGCTGATTCCTATTACAAATTGCATCAGTTTCTTAGATATTACTAGGTATACTTTAATAGTATAACAAGAAACTATTGAAAATTTATGTGAAACGTGGCTATAACATATGTCACATTTATCCTCCCCTTCCCATGCTTGAAAACCAGGACATTTGTCCTGTATCTGTCTCTGTCCCTCACTCCTCCTCAGAGGTCACAAGTAGATGGTACAGAACCTCCCTGTCAAATGATCTTCAGACCACAAAACACAACTAACCTCTGGCTGGAAGTTTGGCTTAAAATTAAGCAAAGATAAACTTTAGTTTCTCTTCATTTATCATGGAATTAAACTGTTTAGAGTCATCTTTTCTGTTTTATAACATCCAAATCACAAGAGAGGAAAAGTATCATACAAGAAACAGTATATATGCATATGAATTAAATGTTTATTATGTCAGTCATTATTTCAAGAATATTTTATTTTATTTCTTCATTTAAACTGATAATGATCCTATGAATAAAATATCTATCCTCATGAGTTACATCCTATATTTAGCATAATGTTGTCTTCAATAGCACTTGTTTATAAAGCTTATAGTGGAATGTAAGTATTTTTGCATACATTATTTAATTAAATGGTGACACATTCTTACAACAAATTACTTTCCTTATTTACATAAATAAAATCAGTTGCTTTGAAACCACATAACCTTCTAACATATCCTTGTCCCTTAGCACCAGGGGGTGGCTTTGGCTAATGTGTTCTTTGTTGCACGGTCACCTAGTTAATAAGTTTTTCTTATTCTCACTTTAAATCAAGACCTATTAATGTGCAGGACTTTCTATTAGTATTAATAACTGCATCATAAGAACTAACATTGGTAACTTGGTTGTAAGAATCTCACTTTTTCTAGTATCCTTCTGATCTGTCTCTCACTTCAGAAATTTAGAACGGAAAACCACACCACCTTTTTATCTAATTAAAACTAAATTGTTTCTGTTCTTTCCATCATAAATCTGGCCCTACTCCGTTTCCTTGACTTGATTCAGTGTCTTTATGGGAGGGTAGCCACATATCTTATTGATTCGCTCCTTCTATGGTATTAATCCCTTGGAAGTCAGAATTTTGTCCAGAATTTAGTCTTCTGCTCAGACATGCTTAGCAAGTCAAGAAAAGCACAGTCACAATGTTCCGATGGAGCTGGATCTTGAAGTTCAGGCTAGCATTCTCACTATAAAAAGAAATTGAATTTATGTAAACAGCATCCATGTTGACGAATAAAATTATTTTTGTTCTTATAAAGCATTCTTTCCTACCTCAAAACTCTTTATTGAATTATATGAATTTGATGAGCAAAGAGGAGCTATGGTCAGTATCATGGAGTGAGCAGTTATATAGAAACTGGGCCTTTGATCAACACAAAACTGAAGAGTCGGAAGGGGGGAGTTAAAGAATCAGGGAAAGTCATCAACCATCCCTCCTGAAGCCAGGCACAGCCTGCATTGGGAGCGAGTCCACCGAGGACACTAGTGAGCAGGTCTGGGGCAGCTCTGCACACGTCACTCGCGGTAGACAACAGTAGGAATTCCTTGGGGGAGAAATGGTGGAATGAGGACAAAAGGAATCTCCCAGCGTCTTTGCTGCTCTCCTCTGTTTCTAACCATGATGTCTTTTAGAGAGGAAAGGCTACTGACTCATTTTCATCTTCCAAATACTGACCAGTCTTCTCTACTAAACATTTATAAACAAAAGCTGAGCAGGGAAAATAATTGTGGGAGATGTAACCATCACATTACAAAGTTGACATGGTGGGAAACTACACTGAGATATAGCTTCTAAGACAAGAGTTCTCTCTAATTAGTCACCTCTGTGTTACTATTACAGAATACTGGAGACAGTTAACTTATGCAGAGGATAGGTTCTGTGATTCTCAGTTTTGCAAGTTCCAGGCCAATATGGATCAGAGCCTTTCCTCTGGGCCCCTCATGAGGCTGCATGTTACTCTGAGGGTGTGCAGGGGGGCATCTGCTCACCTCATGAGCTAAGAAGCAAGCTGCAAGAGGAAGAGACCATGGTCCCACCATCCCAAGGGCATACCCACAGGACAGAAGGGCCTCCCGCCAGGCCCTGCCTCTAAGAGGATCCACCACTTTTTAGTGGCACTACACTGAGGATCAACTCTTTGTTCTAAGTCCTTTGGGGCACATAAATCTAAACCACAGCAATAGTTATCTGTCAATTCTGGTTCACTGGCATGTTTGCAATTTCATATTATAACCTTTATTTTATTAAACATTGAAATATATTCCAGTTATTGATGCAAATTTCTAAATCAAAAGGGGAAGACTTTTGCCTGTCTAATTGAAAATATATTCATATTTTAACCTGATGCATTGGTACATACCTATAACTACAGCACTCGGGGAGGCTGAGGCAGAAGGATCATAAGATCAAACTCAGCCAAGCAACTTAGCAAGACCATATCTCAAATTAAAAAATAAAGAATGGAAGCACTGGGGATATAGCTCAGTGTAAAAGCCATGAGTTCAAATCTCAATATATCAAAAGGAAAAATCTAGCTATCTATAAAAATATATATATATATAGTTTTTATATTATAAAAATATATGTTTATTACATTTGTTTATTATACATTTGTATATAGATATTGTTTATTATATATTTATACATAAATATATATATATATATACATATATTTTTTATTTTGAGGTATATATACAAAAAAGACCAAGAGATAGGATGGATAGTTGGCATATAGTTAAAACAATTTTATATCTGTTACATATTTAACTATATACCAACTATCCATCCTATCTCTTGGTCTTTTTTGTCTGACTGCTCTGTTTCTTCATTACTTTGATTGCCAGTTCCTGTGACAATTACACACCGGCCTATTACTATATCCATATCATTCATTTTAAAATCTGAAGGAATAATTTTCCCCTAACCAGTTTCATTATTTTTTAGAGACCATTGTCATCATAGCTCCTATTCCAGATGAATTTAGAATTATTTTATCTATTCTCCTACTTTAAAATATTCTGCAAAAATTTTGATCAGAATTTCAATCTATTTTTAGATTAATTAGAAAAAGTTTATATCTCTAAAATATTAAATTTTCTGAACAAAATATTTATGCCTTTCTCAGTGCAATTTTTAAGTTTATTTCTAGATTACTAATTGATGATGCTGGGTGCAAAAACTACTTTTAAAGCTCTGAATAAGTCTGCCTTTTCCTATTTACTTTATAATTATTAATATGTCCATATATCAACATTAAATTTAACTAACTTACTAACTCATTGTCTAAGACGGTTTTTCTTCAGAGGATTATATATAAAAACCATCGCACTTTAAAATAACTAGTTTTCCATTGTTTCAATATTTGTATTTCAAATTCAATTTTCTTGCTTTTTGTTTTGGAGAAGACAGCCAAAATAATAAAGAATTAAGGCCATAATAACATCCATCCTCATTTTATTCTTTATGCTAAATGAGGATGTTCCTAACTTTTTCCTGTAAAGTTAATGTGTTAAGTTCTGAAACATGTCCTTTGGGACTCAAGGTATATTTCTTCTTTATGTTTACAGACTTTTTATTTTTATGTGAATGAGAAGTAAGTGTCAGGCTTTACCACAAACTTGTTCAGTATCTATGCTTATGTGATTTTTGTCTCTACTCTCCTCCATATGTTACAATAAAATATGTTAATTTACAGTCTTCTATATGTCCACAGTAAATCATACTCAATCAGAATAATTTTAATATATTATTTGAATCAATTTGTTAGCAATTTTATTCATAATTTTTCCATCTTATATTCACAGTTGTGAGTTGTTCATAGCTTTTAGGTTTGGTTTCTTTGTGTTGCATTTCTGTTCATCTTTATTGTAGCCTTGTCAAGTGAATTGGCAAATTTTTTCGATGATTTATATTTTCCCCTTCCTATTATTTCCTACTGAGAATTTCTGGGCAGTAAATTCATTTGAGTTTCCACTCTCTAAAACAAAACAAAATAAAATGATGGGAAGAGTTTCTCTATCCTTACTCTAAGCCAGTACTGCTGAACCTATGGCACACAGGCCCCAGCAGGTTTTTTGTATCATTGAAAGCTCAAAAGTTCACAGCCAGTGCCTAAGCAAACACGTGCTGTCAATCCTTCATGAAAGTTGTAGCCTCAAGACAGGATAGTTCATAATTCAGAAATATCTGTTCTCTGCTCTGGTACTTCAGCACTACTTTTCAGTTTACCCAGCTAAAGTTCTTGCTAGATATATGGGAGTAGCATAAAGAAGATAAGGTGTGAGAGATACTGAGCTTTTAGAAACTTAAAATGTGTTTGGAGAAATCATAGGCTCTCCTGAAATAATTTAATAAAAGTGCAAATAAATGTCTCCATAACACTTCATGATAAAGCATATAATGAGTATGGAAATGCAGAGAGAATGTGCCCAAGTGCTGAGGAACAAAAGTTAAGAGGAATTAGTCAGACAAGGCTTTCGAGGAGAGTGTGCTCTGTGCTGAATATTGAATAAGGGTCTGCACTTCAAATGGGAGCCATAGGATAATAATTTTGAATGTTATGGGAAAGACTATGAGTAATAAGGACCCTCACAGGGGCCTGGTGTAAATTAGCTCATCTGAGGAGGCACCTTAGAACATTTAACAAGTGAAACGGGGAAGGGCAATGTAGAAATCCTGTGGTAGGGCCCGTGGAGCACTGTTGAAATGCTGGCTGAATGACGTGGCATAACATGAGATACATATTTGGCCATAAGCACATTTGGCAGTTGTGACAAAGCTCTCAGAACTCTAGGCCCTGCTTGCTGTAGAAAGTCAGCAATACTTTCAAATTGTCTCTTATTTTACTAAGTTTTGTTCCTTAGTTTCAGGAACCAGAGAGAGATAAGTCTACGGTAGCATTCCTACAAAACCTGGCTCAGTTTTGGTTTTGAATTGACACATATCATAAGAAATATATGTGTACACATCACACATACATATATGCTTTGCTTTTTGAATAAAGTAAGAGAGACTTACAATGTCTCAGGGAAGTGAGGGAATAATTTGCCTAAATAAGAATGACCCCGTGTATCATCGTATATAAATGAAACAATGCCAAAATATAAAGTAGTTGTCATCAGGAATATGAAAAACTACAGAAAGAAGGGAAAAAACTATACAGAAAAATTACATCATCTTTTTATTTCTACTTTTGTTAAACAATAAGAAATAGAAATCACAAAGAATAGAAAAACTATATCTGATATTATCAGTTATTTTTGTAATTACTTACTTTTTCCACACTAGGGAAGTACAAAAGGTGTCCTAGTCTGTTTTCTATTGCTGTAATAAAACACCTGAATCTAGGTCATTCAGAGAGAAAAGAGGTTTATTTTGACTCACAGTCTGAAAGTTAGAGTATACAAGTCAGGCTGTCGCATCAGGTAGATCTGCTTTATAAGATGCTGCAAGTCAGAAGGACACATGAAAAAAGAGGCAGAAAATGAGGGGAAACCTTTGCTTGACGACAATTCACTCTGTGGTAACTAATCCAGCCAGAAGGGAGCCAGAACTCACTACCAGGAGAACCAACCCAGTCCCTCCAGAAAACCATTCATCCCACTCAATGACCTAGACACTTCAGGCCCTCCTTCCCAACACCAACACGATGCTAATTAAAGATCAACATGAGTTTCAAAAGAGACAGAAAACCATGGCAAAAAGGAAAAACTGGTGTACTCGATAAATTCTCAAAGAAATCTCTGCTCTTCTCAGTCTGGTAACAATGATTAACTTTGGTACTGATGAGCTTTAAATAGTCATCTCCATAATAGATCCTGCTTTGTAGTGTCACATGGCACTGTACCTCGTGCCAAGCAAAGACATGACAAAAGCAAGCAGGGATAAAATCTGCTTTCAGCTATCCCTTACCAAAAAGGACTCTCCATGACAAATATTGAGGAATGTGGCAACAGACACAAAGAATGAATTTTTATGTGGCACACATCCATCTCCCCTTTACAGTAAAGATAGCACAACTGGGGATTCAATTAAAGAAAGCAGTATCAAGGAACTAACTGCCACAGCACTAACCTGAATCCTGCTCATCCTCTTATTTGCTTTTGATCTCAAATGATTATTATTAATAATGTATGCTTAGTACTTAGCACTGTGTTGGAGAACGAAGACTAATGAATGGCGGTTCTTTTATTTTCTTTCTCTTCACCAAAGCAAACACTTAAAAAGCACTTGCTAGATGCCACCCACTGATCCAAGCACTTAACATATGTCTCCTTATTTAATCCTCACTATCAGATGAGATAGGGTTACTATTAATACCCTTGTTTCATAAATGGAAAATTTGCCCAAGGAAGCACAGTTAAAAGGGAGAAGAGCGAGGGTTCAAACCAAAGCCATTTGGCAGTACCATTGCACTTTCTAAGAAAGTACCTTTTGGCTCATAAGTTGCATGGAATGTAGTGGAATTAAAGTCACCAGCTTCCCCGCTGGAAAACTCTTCCTGGTGGTTATTTGGTATCTGGCTATGTGGGCAAGGCCCGAGCACTGTTGAAATGCTGGCTGAATGACGTGGCAGAGCATGAGATACACATTTGGTCATAAGCACGTTTGGCGGTTGTGACAAACTCTCAGAACTCTTGGCATTTCCTCAGTGATAGGCTGTTTTTGTAACTCATAATACCCTTTCCATGGCACCTGAGTTTATGTCAACGAGGTGACTTAAGGTCAAAATAGGACTTGTCACCAGAAAGACCAAATGATTTGTGGAACAAAGGATTGAAATTTCCAATTCCAACCACCAACTTCCAGGAAAGGCAGGAGTGGAAGGTTGGAGCCAGACCAAGCCTCATGAGCAATACTGAATAAGATTCGATAACTTCCGGCCCAAACACATGATAATGCTGGGGGAGTGGCACACCCAAAGAGGAATGTGGTACAATATCTTACCCTATGCATTTTTTCTGCTGACTGGTCATCGGTATCCTTTATAATATCCTTTACAATAAATCAGTGAATACGTGTTTCCCTGACTTTTGGCAACCATTCCAGAAAATCAAACTGAAGAATTTATTCAAACATGTGATCACAACCTAATGCTCTGGGTATGAGGTAAGGGGCAGCCTTGAAGACAGAGCTGTCCAATTCTTGGACCTAATCCCATCATCAGGGGAGAGTGTCAGAATTCAACTGAATTGCAGGGTGTCCAGCTGGTTTCCACCGGCGAGTTGTTCGATATGTGAGGAAGGACCACAGACCTGGCTGTGGAAATGCTCGATGTCAAGCATGTGAGTAGAGAGGAATGGGGTATTTTTTTAGTCAGTCATAATGTATAAAGCAACTCACTTTCCTCTGCTCAGGGAAAACAATTTGATTTCTTAAACTCTAAAAGGAAAATCATTTCTAAAATCACTTAAAGATTGTGTCTGCAATATGTTACTTTTTCAAAGCAAATGATAGTAATTAATTGAATTGCATGTATTATCAGATATTATTTATGAAATTCTCCCATGGTTGGAGACAAGATAATAGAGGGTGCAATGTAGGACTCCTGCCACTAAGAACAAGAAAGAAAATACAACTAGAGAGTGTACTGCTTGTGAATAGAAAAGAACAAGAAATTTCTTACCAGACAAGTGAACGTGAAAGAAAGGTGTCCATCCTTCCTACCATGGGAGAAAAGACTTCCATCATTAATTCTTAACATTTTTCAGGCAAAGACAATTAAAGATTCAAAATGATCAACTTTTAAAAAATGACTGCAGACTGGTCTGTATTCTTAATCTTTGTTCCCAAAGTTAGCAAATGAAGGTCTTTATTGAGATCTTTTTCAATGGGAAATTCTAGAAATACATACAGATAAGTTCCCCCTCCCTAAGCATTCTCTGCCAGAACTTCTGTTTGCCCACAGAGTCAAATATAAGTCAGACTGGCTCCTTCCCTTCAGAAGCCAAAAGTCGTGTTGATCATATATGAAAATGTGATTGCACAGCCACATGATGAATGCTTATAAAAGCAAATGCAGAACACACTGGAGATTTAAAAAACGAGTGAACCCATTTTCCTGGAAAACAAGACAAAGAGAATGAGAAAGAGCTATGTACTCTATATAAAGGGCACTGTGGTTTTGAAGTGGTTTGTCTCTCAAAGGTTTATGTGCTGGAAGCTGGGTGCTCAGTGGGGTGAAACCAGAGTGGGAAAGTTTGAGAGACAGGGCCTAGTAGATGCCTGTTTGGACCCAAGCACTGTGCCCACACAGACAGATTAATGCTGTCCCTCAGAAGTAAGTGAGGTCTCATGATTGGATGAATTTCTGAGAGAGGAAATTGTTATAGAGTCTGGCCAGTCCATAGAATACGCCCTTTTCACACAAGGCTGGTTCCCTTTCTCCTCCTTTAAGGTATCACAGAGAGAAGGGTCCTGCTAGGATGCCAGCACCAGCTCTTTGGACCCTCCAACCAACAAGACAAAAGTCAGACAGTGTTCTTTACCTTATAAACCACTATGTCTCAGGTGTTCTGTTTCAGCAATGCAAACCAGATGAAGATAACAGACAGACCACACAGAATAAGATCCATTTCTCCATCATATTTGCTTATGACTTGAGTTTTACTTAATCAGTTTTCCCACTTCTTTATTCTGGGGTATTTACTTTTCATTGTATATTTATATCATGTATTTTAGAAATTCTTTTAATGCTTCCTATGCTTCCTACTTAATGAAATAATGGAAAATTCTAAATGATCTTTGAAGCTCTATCCTCCTTTGATTTTTTCATATTAGTGAAGAAAAATAAATTCCCAATAATAAATATAAATAAAAATGATAAATTTTTAAAATGAAATATAAAAAAGCAAAGGTAGGTTTTTGAAATGGGTATTTACAAACAATGTGTAGAACATACTTACTGTGATTTCTCATCATGTGGGAATCAAACGTAAATCTCCAAAAAGGAAAAGGAAAATAAAAGTAATGACTAATTTTGCCCTATCCTTAACCCCTAATTCTTTTCACCTGCCAGCACATTTTAATAAATTAGAAAGCATAGAGCATTCAGCAATCGAGAATTGGTTATCATTGAGGGCTATGTTGAGTGTGAATGCAATTTTACCCAATTAAGCCTTAAACAACTGATGCAGGAAAATGCGGTCCGTGCACTAGAGACCCTTATTATATCTAATATAAAATAGTTAATTGCTTCCAAATGAAGCTTAAATCAGACAGAGAAACCTCTATTCTGACTAATACTAAAACAGAAGTAGGCAATGGGCACTGTTGTGTTTTTGCTTGACTCTGTGGATTCTCAAAAATATTCATTTACTTAATAGGCAAAATTAAGGCATGTGTCCTCCGGGGACTACACCCTTAGGACACGTGGACAGAAATGCAATTTTCTCTGTAATTTCTTTGATGAATTCAATAAAGATTCCTATTAGTCTTGACAATGCACTGTCTGTGCAATCTTGTCAACTGCGTTTTGGCTAACATACACAAAGCATCTGCAAACTGTTGTATATAATTTTGTTTTCAAAATAATACAAAATCACTCACTTTATTACACTGAGTGATATTGTCATTTAAGTTATACAGAATTATATAGTGTGATTTTTGGCTTGAAATTGTTAAGGTCAAGACAATACTCTTAAGATAAACTTCTTTTGAACAAAAAAGAAAAAAAACCATTTCAACTGCTTATAAATAGGGAAACATAAAAATTCTTGTGTATTTTTAAGGCTTTATATGTGGCTCAAAAATAGAATTTACCCCTGCCATAAAAAGTCATTGAATCCTATAAGGAAATCCTCTCAACATGTTCCCAATTTACTGTTTAGCTTCTCATAGCGAATTATGTTTACTAAATCTCAAAAGTCATGTAATGGAAAAGAAGATAAAAGCATAAATAAGTCCACATTATGGAATTAAAGTAGGTACTGTCATCATAAATTGATAGGAAAACTACATATTTTTAATGTACAATTATGTTTGAAAATTTGAATGCTAGCAGATTTCTGTATTCATATCAAGGTCAGATAGGCAATTGTTTAGAAGTAATCTGAAGTCTTTTATAGTCACTTCCCACAAGTTTTATAGCATCTATTTATGTTAGACATTTTGCCATTTCAAATGTGGCTCCCTCATAGTTTTTTCCATAAGAGCAATGCAATACATTTTGTCAAATTTGCACTTGTTTTCAAAACCCTCCTTTATTTTACTGGAGAGCTTGCAATTAACCCACTTCTCCCTATTGAGAAGCATCTTTGTAATAACAGCTTTCCTGGCAGAGCTTTTGTTAGGCAGATTTTAAAATCAAGAGCCCATAAAGGTTGGAAAAAATCCAGTCACATTAAAGTTGTGCAAATCTCTTTCAAGGTCACATCCTGTAAGTTTGTAGAGGTTTCTTCCTATAAAAAGATTGTAGAGACATGTTTCCATATGTAAAAAATAAAATAAAAATAAGATATGCACTGTTACCTGTTTTACCACATTTAGAAGAAAGGATGTGATTTTACTTCTTCCAGGGAATGACAAGGAAGAGATTTTCTGCCCCCTTTGCCACTTTGAAGCTTGGTAGTAGGAGGGTTGAGCCCTCTGCGAAGGACGCTACAGCCTCATTCAAGTGGCCAGGGCTGGCCAGCGATCCAGCTGCATGAAAGAGCTTAGTAGTCAAAGGGCATGGTAATTCCCTCCATCTGCCTTTTCTTTCTTCTAAGGCAAAATCTTCACCTGGTGTTTTTGATTCATGCGTTCTAATTATGATGGCTGCCATCAGCAGCCCTGTGGGGTGACACCACCAACTCGCTGAGCCTACAGAGACACTGAAGCTTGTTAAGCGACCATGTCAGCCTGATTTTAGGGCCCATTTTACAGCTCTCCACAGGCCTATCTAAAAGCATCAGGAGTCTCAGTCTTGCAGGACAAGTGCATTGTCTTTCTAAATGTCTCTTCCTGATAAGCAAATCCAAATATGGTTCATTCACTGTGGCTTTGAAGGCACAGTGGGGAACTTGGCTTGCATGGAGGATACAACAAACTGCTTAATATTATCACTTGGTATAGAGCTAAAGAACTCAATTTCCAATTCCAAGATAAAAAAACCTTTGCTCCCCAGCTATGATCAAGAGTTTGAAATTTAAATCAGGAGTCTTGAAAGCTATTCTAACTCTCAAAAGGGCTGGCTTTCCCATACATACAAAGAAGAAAATGCTGTGCTTGCATTAGTATCTGAATCAGGAAAAGCTCACATCATTTTAGAAAATGTAATACTTGCCTCTTTCAATTGGAATGCTATTGAGTATTTTCAGTGTTTTCAGTTCATTTGTTTTATTGTATTTCCCATTATTTAGATTATGATTAGGGCTGGTCCCACAGGCCTTTTTTATTACTGTATATACCACCTATTGTTTTAGTGTTTCCACACTAATAACACCTGGCCACATCCAAAAACATTTTGATTGATTTTAATGTAAATACAAAAGAAGCATCAAAGATAAACTTAGAAATACCCTTAGCAGCCCACTTTGTTTTGACATATTTTACATACAACATATCACTGCTTTCACTTTTTCTCAGCTTTATTGGAATATGATTAAGAAAAATGAATGTATTTGCTCCATACAATTTTATGTTTTGATACATCTGTACACTGTGAAAAGCTTACCACAATAAAGCTAATATTGCTTCATAAAGTTATTAGTGTGTATGTAGAAAAAAGACCATTTATAATTTACTTTCCCAACAAATTTCCAGTGAAAAATACAGTATACTAATTACAGTCCCCATCCTGTACGTGCATTATATCTCCAGAAAATTCATCCCATACTTCCCTCTGACTCTGTGCATCCTTTGAATATCATCTTCCCTTCCTCTCCATGCCCCGTGGAAGCAACTGTTCTACACTTTATTTCTCTGACTTTGGGCTGTTCTAAATTTCACATCTTAGTGACATCATACAGTATTTGCCTTTGTGTGCCAGCTTATTTAACTTAGCACCATGCCCTCCAGGTTTATTTGTGTTGTTTCAAGTGGCAGGGTTTTTTTTTCAGGGCTAAATAATCCTGTGTGTGTGTGTGTGTGTGTGTGTGTGTGTGTGTGAATAATGCTGCGATTAACAAGAGTGCAATTATCACTTCAAGTATCTGTTTTATTGACGCTCAAATAAATGTTAAAATGAGAGGTTCCTCCTTTTGTTACATGGTACTTTGAAGAATGTTTTAGGTCCTTTTTAGGTCAAGTAGGGCAAAGAAAATTCGTTAATTTAAGAAAACCCCATTCAAGAACTGAGACCTCAAGTGTTCTCTACCAGTGTGAGAGGGGAGCCCCAGGTACTGCAAAGCAACCTCTCTGAGCCTCCCACTCACACCTCACAATTCAACTACTCAGTCCAGGCACTCAGACAAGAAAGGAATTTTCTGTGCTAGTGGTTTATCTCCGTTGTTCCAATGCCTGCCTTGCAAGTGCAAGGACCGGAGTTCAGTCCCCAGTAACCACATACAATAATGCTGAGCATGAAGACTCACACCCACGAGCAGCCAGAACCACATACCATAGTGCTGGGCATAGTGATTCATGTCTGTAATCCTAACACTTTGGAGGCAGAGGCAGGAGGGTTACTTTGAGTTCAAGGCTGAGCTCAAGGCCAGCCTGAACTACAAAAGCAAAACCTTGTCTCAAAACACACACACACATTTACTTATTTGCAAGGCAATTTATTTGCCAAACTGTCCTATAAATATAGGGAAAAAAAGAACAATAACTTGTAATTTCTTATCTGTTTATTTGTCAATTTTGGGCTTTTGCCTAACAATGGTTAGTTTTATTGAAACTATTTTGATAGCTCATATTCATACTGTTTCATATTAATATTCATTTATTCATTCTGCAAACTTTTGCTGAGCACTCATTGTGTTTGGTCTCTGCACTGAGTCTTAACTATTCAAACACAAGTATCCACAGAGAGCTCAAGCACAACTTCTAGACTGGGAATTATAGTAAATTTGTTAAATGCGGTGACACAGACGCGTACAGGGATCATAGTGAAAGAACATGATGGGAATAGAGGACTGGAGGTGTTGCACAGGCATAGCTTTGAAGAAGGCATGATTCTTAAAGAATGAATTAAAGATTCACACCATTAAATGATTCTCATGAGACTCTACGTGATAAATAGCATGATACGTGGAAAAAGAATAAAATTTGGAGATGAATCAGAAAGGAAGGCAAGATGGCAGAGAGGTGATATTATATGCCATGTCAAACTAACTGAAGATGATAGGAAAACTTAGAATAGAGGGACCTGGCTGTAGCATGCCTTAGATTTGTGTTTTACATAGATCACTTCCACGCCTCTGCGGAAGGCGAATCCAGCAGACAAAGCAAGGAAACCTGGCCTGACCCAGTAAGAGCCAAACTCTGGGAAGAAAATAAAATGAAATGTGTACGGGAGTATTTGGCAATTCATTAGATATGGACTGTGAAAGAGATGGGGGAATCAGAACTACTTTGCGATTGTTGTAGCGGGTTGCAGAACCCGGCAAACAAGACAGTGAATCAAGGAAGAGGAATATGTTAGCATGAAATACGGCAGGTGGTTCAACTTCCATATCGTCACATTTATTCCTTGTAGTCATCCCTTCCTTCCTTCATTCATCGAAATGTGTTAAGTAGTCATAGGTCCGGGATGCTAGCAAAACCCAACAAAGGAACCGGATAAGTACGGTGCCTTCGCCACAGGGCATATTCACGGACACTAGTGCATACGGCGGAATAGCGTTCAAAGTGTACGTGCTGAACTGCAGGGAAAGCGCAGTAGCAAAGTGGAGGAAGTGGAAGAAGGGTTATGTTTATCTGAGGCTTCGAAGGGAATAAATCATGAGTTAGTATTTCTTTTAGGTTGGATAAAGTATGGCCTCCAAAACCTCCTGCACTCAGAGCCGGGCTTTTGGAAGGTGATTGGACCAGAGGGTCGCTATCGCTCTATGTGATACTGAAAGGCCGAGTTCATTCAGATGAGGTGTGTCCCTCTAGTTCTTTCCTTCCCCTCTGCTGTCCAGGAACCATGAGATCAACCGCTTTTCTCAAACGTGTTCTTACACCAGGCCTCAGACGTTGGGTTATATGCTGGAGCTGAAATTGTACCAAAATAAATCTGTTCTCTTTTAAGTGGTGCATGTCGGAGATTGTGTCCCCAGGACAACAATGCAACTATGATAGCATTTGAAGCAGTCTTTGAATTTAAGATTCAGACTTGCCAGGACTGGCCTGAATTGCTTCTGAGTAGAGGCAATGGTAGAGATGGCAACCGTCACGGACAAGTGAAAGGAAATGAACACTGAGACTTGAGTCCAGGCTTCAGGAAGGACAAGCGAGAAACAAGGGAGGGATGGAACTGAATAACACTAACAGGATTGATTACCTGATCAGTTGGCTGTGAGGGACCAGGAAGAAGGTTGAATATGATGCACTTTGGAGACACTGTAGGGACAAGTTTACAAAACAAGAGTTTAAGCTATTAAACCTATTTCTAGACCAGTGTCCTAGGCTGTAAATTGACAACCATGACTACGATACTTATTCTTTATTCTAAAGGCCAGCTGTGGTACAACTGCTTCCATTTAGGCTTTCCTGGAGACATGAATCCACTTTTAAACCTCAGAAAATTGTTACATCATGTGATGTCCACTTAACCTTTTGCATTCTCAATGAATAACTGTGAAAAGTTGTGCAATTTCATTTTTGTAGGTGAGTTTATTTTAGATAAGGATGAAGAAGGAGCCCCTCCCTGATCCAGGGCTTGTAAAGTACCCTGGTGGGTGAGCATTTGTAGTTGAAAATACATTCTTTTCCTTAACCTTTATATAGGAATTTTTTTTTTTCTTTGAGAAGACAGTTTTACTTTTTTCCCCTCTTTTTTACCGTTCCTTTTTTTCAAATCCTAAATGAAGTTTATGCAGCTTACCTTGCTACGGACTATGTGACCGGCTACTCACCATGATGCATATCTTCTTAAGTAGTGAACTGGAGGGAACAGAAGATGGCTGAGTTTGTCATGGCAGAAAGGGCACTCCGGAGAACAGAAAGGTCATAGATTCCATGGACTCCTGTTTCCTTGACATCTTGGCTCTCTTTTTCCTTCCAGTTGTTTTTTAGTTTAGATGCTATTGGCATGACTAATGAAGTCCTTTAGCAAAATATATGAATGTCCATATTCACTCCTGCCTCATCTTTCCCCATCATGGTATGTACAAGAGGTAAATGGTACACATTGAGACCATCCTATTAAGTGAAACAAATCCATTGCATACGTTGAAATGCCACATTTATTCTCTGGTGTGAGAAACTGGAAGTGGAAATAAGGATTAAAATGTATAATAAATAAGGGAAAACAGAGAGAAAATTTTCAAATGAGAAGGTGAATAAAGCATAGGCAGAGAGAAAAAAAGAAGGGACAAGAAAAAGTGGAAACAAAGGTTTCGTAAAGGAGGAGGGGAAGTTGGTCAAAGGGAGAGGGATGGGTAAAGAAGCTAGATATGTCACTTTCTGGGCACAGATCCCCTATGATGAGTGTTGTTATGTATATGTACCAGTACACCAATCAATGCCTTGCTCCAGAAAAGATGAATATGTATTTTGTTCATAAACATTCAATAACATCAGCACAAGAACCTGGACACAGCACCTAGAAAAAGATCCCTATGTGTTCCGTGGGAAGAGCTGATGCAGATACCCACCTCAGAAATTTGGCTTTAACAAACTTACTTTTTCAGAGTCAAAAATGAGCTTAGGTTAATGTACCTGTTGTTCGGTTCTGCTTCCCAGAACTGGGAATTATGGTTCCAACATAATTTTCTTATTATTTTCATTTCAACGTCTATTCTTTATAGATTTGAGTGAGTGGGTATTAGACTGCTTTGTCAGGATGCTATTGTATACCAAGCCTGGCATAAACCCAAAAGTAACAAATTAGAAATATTGACTTTTCTACTGAACTAATAAAATGATGGTATGGGATTTAACAAATGTAGTTTTAATTTTATAAAAAAGTGTAACAGTGTCTGGTAGGGAGATCCGAGGAAACACAGTAAAAGTAAACCCTTCTAGATTGTCAGAATCCTAAGAAGTAATGTATTATGAAGAGTCAGCCAGACTCCTCATGATTCTAACCTCCTAAGACAAAATTCAGAAGGCTGTGTATGCACTGCTTTCAATGGAAGAAATGTTTACAAATCACAAATCTCTCTTCTCACAATAAAAGATAGAACATCCTTAGGAACAATGATTCCTCAAGGGAAATGGTATAACCACATTACCGATTTCTCAGTTTCTGAGCAGCAGCAATTAGATAAACTTGAAACAGGCAGCGATAATACTCAAGGTTGGATCTGATTAATAAAGCCAGTGATAGCCTGCTGATTCTAAAATAAAAAGCTAGATAAATACATGATGCCATTTTCAGCAATAAAATAAAAAGCAGTTTGCAGTAAATGTGATTGGCATAAAACAATGTAGAAAGTAATGTCGAATACATTCAGGAAACAGCTATTGCTGTCAAATTTGCAAAATAAGATGGTGCTTCCAGAAATGTATCTACAATTTAAAGCGATTGAAATAGGTTGACAGATAAGCAAACAAATTATTCATGCCATATTTAAATTGTGTACCTAGCTCCTCAATAGCATATTTATTTAATCAAAGCATAATCACTTCTGACAATTACTTTTATCAACTTCTATAAAATATACCAGCAAATATTTTCAGGCACATATCACCTAAGTCATGTAAACAGTATGAAGCTGACACAGCTATTCAAAGCAGCAAAGGAACAGAGAGAGTCTAGCACAGTAAGACACCGTCAAATGCTTCCTTAGCCGGCAGATGGCTGGAATAATAGCAGATGAGCAGAATGAAAGTGTAGGGAGGTCATTTAATCATACTACCAGGATGCATATCTCTAGCATAGCATGCTTGACTAGCTCTATACATTTTCCAGAAGAATCACAACAAAGTATTCACTGTTTGGACAAATCAGTCAGAAGCATTCTAGTGAGAGTCACAAAGTCAAAAACCCTCAGCAGCTGGGAAGATAACGCCAGTGAACAGAATGGTCTGTAGAGACCGGCAAATGGGAAAGCACTTCCCCAGGACTGAGGTAGCTGTGGAGCGAACTGTTGCTGGGCCAGAACGCAAGCCAGACCTTCAGGTTCTTCAAGAAGAATCAGAAATTAAGATTTTGCTGAAATGCAAATAGTTTTCAGTGTTTGCAATTAAATTATTAAAAGCAACAAGAATAATATAGATACAGACTGGA
>PVIR01030828.1:0-19924 GCA_004026965.1 Petromus typicus | reverse complement strand
GCACCAGGCAGTCCTCATGTTACAGCAGCATCAGTGAGCACACAAGGGCCCTGAACCACTGGTGGGCAGTGGGCACCACCTTGGCACTACCTCCTCCGAGGCCCGGCCTCCTGCCACACCCTCTCCTGCGCCCCTTTCTGCTTGGTGAACTCAGTATAAGTGCTCTCATACGAACTCTCTGCAGTGTCACAAAAGCTGTGGAACGTTTCACCATTTCAACACAGTACAAAGGATACAATTTAGTGACATTAACTATTTTCACAGTTATTTCACCATCACCATCTGCCCCCAAAACTTTTTCATCATCCCCAAGAGAAAGGTTGTACCCACTAAATAACTCCCCATCCTCCTCTCTCCCATCCCTTAGAACATCCACTCTGCTTGCTGTCTCTATGACTTTGCCTGGTGTAGCTACAAACAGGGCACAAGTTAAATCTAATCAACAATTTCTACAGGGTTCACTGGCAGAACCTGCAGGAATTAAAAAGGCCTATAAAATGGAGTTTTACTCTGCCATAAAAAATGGTAAGTTTGAATCATTTCTACTTAAATGGACATACCTTGAGGATATCCTCATAAGTGAAATAAATAGGTCACAGATAGGTACATATCGCATCTTTTCTCTGGTATGAGAAAATAAAGATGTAAACGAGTCCTAGGATTGTGTGTTATATATTGTGAAATAGAAAATGCTCGATGTAAAATAGGGTGAAGGGGGAAAAATAATGAGATTACAACAAAAAAGTAAGGAAACAAATTTTATGTATATGGGGGGGGCAGTAGGGTGGGTAGGGCTATGGGAAAAAAATGAGAATTAAGTTGTGTCTTATACTGGTACAAATCCCCATTATGGAGTGCAATCATGATGCGTATATGTAATGTACCAATAAAGATTTTTAAAAAATAAATAAAAATAAAAAGGCCTATAAAGATATGCTCAACTGGCTTTTCAAAAAATGTATGTGTTGAAGTGAGCACACCTGACTTTTTTAAAATAAAGGCAGAGACATTCAGCACGCAGGAGGCCAAGGCAGGAAGACAGCCATGAGTTTGAAGCCAGCCTAGACGACACAGGCTGGGCCTGAACAATATAGCTAGACCCTGACTCCAAAAAGGCAAAGGCTCAAAAGCAACTGAATAGAGATTTGGCAATGATTTTACAATGATCTGACACTCAAAGCCTAGGTAACAGCAAAACAGATAAGATGGGCTTTATCAAAATAAAGAACTATTACGCTTCAAAGTTACAATCCATGGAGTAGGAGAAAATATTTGAAAATCATATTTCTGATTCATTAAAATCTAGAATACGTAACTCTACTTCATCAACAACAAAAAGTCAATTAACCTAAATTAATTTAAAAAAAAAGCAGCAAAAGATCACCAGACAAAAAGATACAAAAGGAACTAATAAGTACAAGAAAGATGTTTATGATTATGGCATCCTTTATGATTAAGGAAACACAAGTCAAAACTGCAATGGGGTATCACTCACACCTATTAGAATAGCTATGACCAAAAAATCAGAAAATAAAAAGCACTGCTGAGAAGTGGAGAGGATGGGACTCTGTGCAGTGCGGGTGGAAATGTAAAACAGTGCAGCCACCAGGAAAACAATACATTAACTCCTCAGAAACTTCAGTGATCCAGGAATCGGAATCCTGGTAATGGTCCAAAGCCCCGTCAGACAGGGGCTCCCAGCAGCTATCTGTACACCAGTGTTCACAACAGTACTATTGACAACAACTAAAGAGTGGGCAAACAAAAGCCAAAGTATCCCTTTACGGATAAATAAATAAACAGAACGTGGCATATCATTCAGGATTAAAAAGGAAGAAAACTCTTTTTTTTTTAGGTTTCTTGAGACAGGGTCCCACTTTGTGGTTCAGGCTGGCCCTAATCTCAGCCTCAAACTCACATCACAGCAATCCTCCTGCCTCTGCCTCCCGAGTGCTGGGATTACAGGCGTGAGCCACCACGCCCGGCACTGTGGTATGTGGTACTGGTTGCTGCTGGGGTGAGTCTCCACATTCAGTATTGTATGTGGTTACCGGGGATCGAACCTGGGTCCTTGTGCTTGCAAGACAGGCGCCGGAACCACTGAGCTAACTCCCCGGCCCCAGGAAGAAAACTCTTGACACACTCTGCTAAGTGAAACAAATCAGATACAAAAAAGTTACAGACTGAGTTCATCTGGGAAACGTTCTTGAAATGATAAAACCACAGATGGAGACTGGGTTGATGGTCCCAGGGGGAGGCTGCAGAGAGAACTTGCCGTGAAAGGACAGCTCAAAGGACTCCTTGGACAATGCTCGCCGTGATGTTTAGCACCTTGACTGCTCACACAAACTACATCTTGACACACACACACACATTACACACATTCACGTAAAGCCAGCGAGGTGTGATAAAGGTCGGTGGATAGTGTCAGTGTTAACATCCGATTGTGTTATCTGTAATATTACAGTTACGAAAGATCATCTTCAGGGAAAACTGAAGAGGCATACAGGTCTCTCTGGGTTACTTCCAACTGCCTATAAACTCACAACTGATTCAGAAGCTCAAAAAAATATAAGCAATTTTTGTTAGACTCACGCAGGTTCTGAATAAAGAATATCAAGCCCAATACCTTCTTCCATGGACTTTGTAAAGTTGCACATGAGTGAGGCCAGTCCCTTCAGACAGCCAGCCACAACGGGAAGTTTGGGCTCTCTTACTGCCGATGTCATCTAAAAAAGTTTCAGGAAGTTATTACTTATTGAGAAAAAAGCAACTAACTCTAAGCAAGCAAAATACTGTCAAATTCCTCATACCTGCATTTTAAGTTCGCCAAGAAATGCCCGGAAGAGGTTTTCTGAATAGTTTATCATCTCACTAGGATGAACTTCACCTAATACTCCTAGCAACTCATATACTTTTTCTAACACTGAAAAATAAAATTTAGACAAATAAAACACTAAAATTAAATTTAAAGGGAACAAAAGGTTAACAAATTTCACATAATAAAAATTTGTAAGAAAAAAGAAAAAGGCCATTTAAAGGCAATTTTCTAGTAAACATACAAAATACCTAGTTTTATGTACTAGAATCTTTCCCAAGTTCTATGCCAATCAATTATTATGAACTACATCATATTTAATGTGTTTTCTGTGCAAAGGAATTATTTTGTGAAGATGAGTATTTTTATAATGGAAGTCTTTTGTTTTTGTTTTCATTTTTGGTACTTTTTAGAAAAAAAAAGGACTCATCTGTAAAACACTTAAGACTTTGGTTAAAAAAACATTCAGTCTATGCCATGTTAATTTATTAAAACATTTAAAAGTTGGGCATGTGGTATACACCTGTACTCCTAGCACTTAGGAGTCTGAGGCAGAAATATTGCCATGAGTTAGAAGTCAGCCTGGGGTACATAGTGAGTTCAAGGTCAGTCTCAAAAAAAAAAAAATAAATACATAAATAAAATACTTTAAATAACACTGAAGTAAGTCTCACCTGTATCTGGCACTTTTGTTTTTAATGCAAGTTCTCCATAGAATTTATTACATAATTCTCCAACTTTAAATTCATCCATGACTCTAGAACTTCTCAGAGTTTGCAGTAACTAAAAGAATACAAATTGGCATTTTCTACAGACAAAGACATAGAAAGAGCTTTCTCTACTTCTGTGCATCTATACACACCAAATCCTAGAACCCTGAGTTACTGGGGGATTTTCACTCAGGACTCACATCGACTTACACGACTAAATAGGTAGGGCTGGGTGTGGGGGGTGGGAAAGCACAAGAAAAAGACGATATAGGCTTAATTTTAATTTTTCCAGAAAACTATAACATGACTAGAAACATTCCCACGGAGACATTCAAGACCAAAGACCAGCAAGATCAACGAAATTCTGAAATAGAGATGCAAAGTGACAGACACGCAGATGAGTGAGCCCTAGAGACTACCAAAATCAACTCTGCCCTTCCCGCCCCATGTCATCAGGACAAAAATCAGGAGCGAAACAAGGGGGTCTTTGGGCAAGTCCCAATAGCATGAGACTTCACCAAGGGCAATTAAGGGTGGTAAATGGAAAAAAAGTAAATCCTGTAGTGATCTTTGCTCCTTTTTTTCCTTCACAGACCCAAATTCTTCTGTTAATACCCAGGAGTGTACGAGAACAAATTATTGGAATATTGTTAGGTGATGGCTGGAAATATGTCTTACCCTCATGTCTACATGATTCAACTCGATGCTCTTCCAAAACTCTCGCTCAAAACAAACTCCAATTTACAGTTTTATAAGTTATATGTTTAACATAAAATATTTAAAAAACATAAAAATTACCTTAATGAGCAGGTCTAGGGCTGGAATTCTACATTTAGCAGCTCTGTCTTTTGTATAAACACTGGTACAAGTAGTCTAGGGTTTAAAAGGAGACATACCAAAATCATCAGTAAGATACAAGGACTGAGACTTTTTTTTAATTGTGAAATAAGTACATCGTATATACATATCATGATCACACTTAGCATTGACAATTTGTCCCAGTATATGACATGACTTTACTCTCATTTTTTCCCACTTCCCCACCCACCAAATACCCACTTCCTGGATACATAAGCTTTGTTTCATTTTTTTACCATCACAATTTTTTCTTTCCCCTTGTTACTTACCCCTACCTCATTACCCTTTGAATAGTTTCTCTTCTACAATATCTAACATACATTCTAGAATTCATTTAGCTTCTCATATCAGAGAAAAGATACAGTATTTGTACATCTGTGATCTATTTACTTCATTTATGAGTATGAAGGACTTAGACTTAATAGTTAAAACTACATCCTTAAGGAATAATGTCAAAACATGACACATTAAAATTTAATATTTATTTCTTAAAGGTACAGCCTTAGAGTATACAAACTTACAGAGGCCAGATGTGAGGGCACGTGGCTGTAATCCCAGCTACCAGCTACTTGGAGGATGAGGCAGAAGGATTGTACACTAGGTGCCAACTTCAGCATCTTATTAAGAATAAAATGTACTGGACATGAAACTCAATGACAAAATGCTTGCCTAACATGCAAGCTCTTGGATTCTGTCTCCAGTACCATCAAAAAGAAAAACGTAACCCAACCCACAAAAATCTTAAAACATTAATATAATATGCTATGGGTGTAATAAGAATAAAAACTTAAAAACACAAAGTAAATGGACACTCCAGCAGGCTCTGGGTTCCAGCTGTAGCACTAGTTAAAAAGTGATTAAACAAACTGTAAATGAGGCTGGGGATTTAGCTCAGTGGTTCCAGCACCTGTCTTGCAAGCGCAAGGACCTGGTTCAATCCCCAGAAACCACATACAATACTGGGCGTGGAGACTCATGCCCAGCAGCAACCAGTACCACATACAGGCGTGGTGGCTCACGCCTGTAATCCCAGCACTTGGGAGGCAGAGGCAGGAGGATTGCTGTGATGTGAGTTTAAGGCTGAGCTCTCGGCCAGCCTGACCTACAAAGCGAGACCCTGTCTCAAAAAAAAAAAAAAAAACTGTAAATGAAAAAACTTTGCAAAATGTGACACACTACAAATATTAGCTGCTTCTGAGCAAGTTTTTAAAAATTTTTCCTTAGTTAAGAAATTTTTTTTAGTTTTTGGTACCAGAGATTGAACTCAAGACCTTGTGCTTGTCAAGAAGGTATGTAGTGCCACTGAGCTACATCTTGGGCTAGTTTTTTTCAATATTAAGAGAGGTGGGCACAATGGTGCATGCCTGTAAGTCTGAACCAGAATAATCACTATGAGTTTGAGGCCAGCTGGGGCCTGACAGATAGTATGTTTAAGGCCACTCTATATTACATAACAAGACAACAAAGCAACACAAAACAAAATTAAGATTATAAGTAAGATAGACCAGAAATCCCGAGAGTAAATTAAAAGTTTTTTAAAAAAGATTGATGATCAATAAGAACATTTTGTAATTTCAGCTAATTATAATTTTTAAAATATAGTTTTTCTCAGTAGCTGTGGGGATTAGTTTAGGATACTAAAATCTGCAAATGCTGATATTCTTTGTATGAAATGGTGCATTGGCATATCACCTACCACATGCTTCAAATCATCTCCTTCAGATTACTCATAATCAGTAATACAACATAAATCTCTACAAATATTTGCTGTGCTGCATCATTTGGAGACTAACGAGGAAGTCTTACATGTTCAATAAAGATGCAATTTGTTTTTAACATTTCTAACCTACAGAAGGAATCCACGAACATGGACCTGCAAATATGGACGGCCAATAGTGTCTTCTTACCAATGACCTCAGACTGAATACATTCTTCATCAATTCTTAGCACATAAGAACTAGACAGAAACTTAGAACCAACACAGCTTACCCTGACTTGTAGCATTTATGAAAGGAATAAACAAGGCTGAGAATAACCTGATTTTATGACTTCTAGTTCCAGCCAAGGAAACCTGCTGAATACAGGACGTAGAATGGGAAATAACCTTTCAGACTGCTGTTGAAGAGAAGACACGAGAGACACAGAGGTCCCTTAAAGTATCTTCTAACGTGTCCCAGAGTCTGCTCGCAGCTCAAACAAATCCAATTTACTTCGGCTTTTTGTAAAAGACTTTATCCAGTGTGCAAAAAGTTATCAAGATAGTTCTGAAGAAATGATCAGCTTCTCTGAGTAGGGTCTTATTAAATTTTAAGACAATGAAAATCTCACTTCATTTGTAATACAACCAAGAAGAAATATGTAAACCTCTCCACAACAAAGACATAAATAAAATAAAATCTAAATTCCTTACTTATAAGCTAAAATATGATGAGGTGTGTTTTTTCCCACTTTACCTTAATATCAAGAGAATAAGGCATGATCTTCTGGCCAATTTTTTCTAAGAAAATACATAAAAATTTTAGGGCTTCTTCTCTACAATCACGAAACTATAATAAAAGAAATAAATAATAGTAAATGTGAGTAAGAATAAGAATTGCTCCAACATACAGGAATACACAAGAAACAAAGCGAAAGAAAGTTTTACACTTACTTCATCAATGCTAAGTGATTTCCGAATAAATACAAGCAATCCAAACTCTCTGGAAAAAACTAAGGAAGTCTGTAATGCTGGACCAAAAAGAAAAAAAATAATAAAGTAACAGAGTTGCTGAGAAACATTTCATAAAGCACTTGTAAGAGGATTCACGGTTTTCAATGCAAGCTTATAAGTGATAAGACATTAGCTCTAAAACTGCAAAATTGAGACAGGGAAAACCCAAACTTCTGGAAGACATTCAACAGGGATACAGTAGGCAAAATAACCACCCTACTCCAACAAAGTCCAACCCCTAATCTTTAGCGTCACTTCTCAGGATATTAATTTTACATGGCAAAGGAAATCAAGATTGCAGATGGAGTTAGGCTGCTAATCAGCTGACTTTAAAGTGGGGAAACTACATTAGACCCAGTGCACTTGGTACTTAAGAGAAAGGTAGTTACCCATTTGCAGGAAATGGACAGAACTAGAAACTATCATGTTTAATGAAACTAGCTAGACTCCAACATTTAAATATACTATGTTATCTCTTAATTTGGGAAACCTGAAAATACATCAATCAAACAGGAGACAACAGGAAACCAGGAGGTAGGCTTTCAAAAGGGGTCAGCAGGAGGGAGGCAAGGGAGTGAGAGGGTAATGGAATTGAAAATTATCACGATATTTTAAAAGCACGTTCCAAATTCCCAAAACAATCCCCATTGTTCTGGGATATCAACATTCACTAGTAAAAAATACTACATTTTTTGGAGTTGTATTTTATGTTATTATTTGAATTTTATTGGTACATATTATATGCACATCATGATCACATTCAACACTGAAAATTTGGACCAGTATTGATAACGGGAAGTGGAGGAGGTCAAACAGATAGAACGATGGGAAAGCAGAGCGATTCAAACCTCTCCTTCAAGGCACACTGGCTTTGAAGATGGACAAAGTGGCTGTAATCCACAGAATGGGCACATTTTAGAAGCAAAGAACATCAGCAAAGACATAGCTAGCATCCTCAGTCCTATAACCCGAACAAATAAGGGAATGGACTCTCCTCCAGAGGCTTCACAAAGGAACGCAGCCCTATCTGATACCTTGGTTCTAGCCTTATAAGACCTAAGTCGAGCTTCTGACTGCAGAACTTTAAGGATTGCAAATGTATTGTTTTAAACTAGTAATTTCAGTAACAGTTATACCAGCAAACAAAACAAAACAAACAACCAACTCCTCTGTAATCTCTCAGCGTACTGTATACTGACAATAAACTTGGAACTGCTTTAGAAACAAGTAACAAAAGTGAATTCTAACCTTGAAACACTTGAGGACAGAAAGTAATTATATAATGTGATTTTTTTGTTTTGTTTTTGAGACAGTGTCTCGCTTTGTAGTTCAGGCTGGCCCTGAGCCCATCAGCCTCAGGCTCACATCACAGCAATCCTCCTGCCTCTGCCTCCCGAGTGCTGGGATGACAGGCCTGAGTGCTGGGATGACAGGCCTGAGCCACGACGCCCGGCACTGTGGTATGTGGTACTGGTTGCTGCTGGGTGTGGGTCTCCACACCCAGAATTGTTATGTGGTTACCGGGGATCGAACCCGGGTCCTTGAGCTTGCAAGACAGGTGCTGGAACCACTGAGCTGACTCCCTGGCCCCATATATAAGGTAGTTTTTTTTTTTTTTTCAATCTTCGCATTTCCCTATTAGCATTTCCCTTCATATATCCTTGATAACATGTGGATACAATATCTAAAGTGTTGTTTATATTTCAACAAAGTGTTTAATATTGACTTTTTAGACTTCAACTAGCCCTTACACCATGCAGACGAAAAGGTTTGCAGAGTTGTGTTCTTTTTAAAAGAGAATGTGGGCATTTTCACGCGTGGTATAATTAAGTTTAAAAATGGTGAAGAACTTCCACAGCAGAAAAAGGTTCTCATACAGGCATTGTCAACAAGTTAAAAGAACAACATGAGAACCAGGCTTGGTAGCACATGCCTTTAATCTTAGCACTCAAGAATGAGGTAGGAGGATCACTGTAAGTTCAAGACCAGCCTTCACTACAAAGCGAAGCCCTGTTTAAAAAAAAAAAAAAAAAAGATTTTTCAATTGTATTTATATGATTCTTTTCAAAATCAGGAAAAGCAAATATAAAAGACAACACCTCCTCTAATTCCTTTCGCCCCACTTTGGAGCTCAATGATGGTCAACTTCGTGGTCACTCTCTAAAACTATTTAAAAATACTTTTCTTCTGATACTGGGGGGCCGGGTGACAAACTAATTTTTATACACTTCCACAAAACTTCTGGGCATTTCAAACTACTCCAAGCACACCCAGGAGGGGAAAACGCGGGGCTGACTCCAACACGACTCGCCAAGCGAGCGGACCACAGGTAACGCGGGACGGTACCCACCCTGCACAGCGGAGCTGGTGCTCAGCACACACTCCTGGCCCAGGCCGCGGATCAGCTGATAACTGGCTGTGGCGGAGCTGTAGTGGTCCGTGGTGGACAAGAGCTCCTGCAGCTGCAGCAGGGGGCCCTGCACACCAGCAGTGGAGTCCGCCATGATGGTGCTGCTCCAGCCACCGCGCACGCGCGCGCCGAGCCCGCCAGGGGACCAGCAGCCGGAGCGGGCGCTGGGCGGGGCTTCGGCCGCGGGAACCCGCCAATAGGCTGTCGCTGGAGATTTCTCATTTAGGCCTTTCTAGTAGAGGCGGTGAAAAAGTTTGGGGTGATGGTTATATAACGGTGCGCCCTCACTTAATGTTAACATTCTGACAGTTTTATGAATGCGTAAGATGTATCAAAGGGAGCACGTAGCTAAGTTTAAGGAGAAAGACGTCCAATTGTGTGGAGATAGATGGGGACGATGCTTACAAGTTGTGGTCTAGTAAAGGGCAGAAAGACACAAACTAGAGGTCTTGGTCGCGATTGACAACATTCCTAGATAAAGAGTGAAAAATGTTTTTAGGGTGTTCTTTCAAGTTAAAAAATGCTAAGAGACCAATAAGTATGATCTTAGCTCAAGCTGCAGGAAGAACACCCCTTCGACAATTGGTCTTGTGGTACTCCCCAGATTTCCCGCGAAAACGCGGCCCGGTCGGCGGTCAGACCATTTCAACAGAAGGTAGAGCTTAGCGATCATTTCGTCTGATTTTCGCAGCAAGTCGTTCAGTTTCCCCTCTCGGTGCGCAGTGGCACCTTCCGAAGGCGGAGCCACGCAAGAGCGCCTCTACGATTGGAGAGCGCTGTCAGGGGCGGTGACGACCGTGCAGCCGGCGGGAACCTGCAGTCTTGCTGGTTGTTGTCCGCGAGCTGGACCCTCGGAGTTTCCTGGGAGTCCGTGTAAATCGCCAGGTGACTGTCTTTGGTCTGGGAGGACACAGTGCAGAACCCAGTGAGGACGCACAGACCAGCGGGGCGAGAAGGGTGCGGAAGAGGCGAGCGTAGCACGAGCCTGTTCTTGTCGCCCAGGATCCCAGCACCATGTCATCGCCGGCGTCGACCCCGAGCCGCCGCAGTAGCCGGCGCGGATTGGCCACCCCCTCTCAGACGCGTGAGTCTCTCTCAGTCCTTCCGCAAGTTTGTCCCGGACCCGGTGAGCCACAAATCCCCTTCTAGTCTCCGCCCCTTCCGCCTGCTCCGAGTCCACCCCAAGCGCTTCTGCGCCGATAGCTGCTTCAGGCGTTCACCGTTTTTATGCACTGACACTCAGCTACTTCGAGGCAGTCATCTCCCCAACCCCGCGGTGGTTTCTCACTTCGGTGTGTTAAACACGCTCGTAGGGCCGGGGATTAAGCTCAGGGGTTCCGGCGCTTGTCTTGCAAGCTGGAGGACCCGGGTTCGATACCCGGTAACCACATACAATACTGGGAGTGGAGACTCACGCCCAGCAGCAATCAGTACCACGTACCACAGTGCTGGCGTGGTGGTTCACATCTGTAATCTCAGCACTTGGGAGGCAGAGACAGGAGGATTGCTGTGATGTGAGTTGGAGACTGAGCTCAGGGCCAGCCTGAACTACAAAGAACAAAACACACGCTCGTGCCCATCTATCTCGATTTAATTTAGTTTGTTAAGTAATAAATCAGACATCCCAAGATGTAAAACCTGGGAGACTAAACCAGAGCCTTAATGTCTGTGTTTTGTGTCTAACATAAGCCCGAAGCGAGGATGCCAGGTCATCTCCTGCCAGATCATCTCCCACTCAGAGACGTCGAGGCGAGGACTCCACTAGCACTGGAGAGTTGCAGCCGATGCCCACCTCACCTGGAGTGGACCTGCAGAGTCCTGTGGCTCAGGATGTCTTGTTTTCCAGCCCTCCGCAGATACATTCCTCAGGTAGCTTTCTGAAGGTAGAGATTCCACTGTTTGATAAAACAGCTGGTCAGGTTTGCTCCTTTGGTAACAGTAGTTGACATAATGCCCAAGCATTCTCTCTGCATAGAGGTTCACCAAAAGGCCTGTAGAATAAAGCAGAGACAGTTCATCTTAGGACTTACTCAGTACAGAAAGCGCTTCTTTTGCTTTGTATGTAAAACATCTTCACAGTCGTTTGCTTTTGCCTTTAGATCACAGATCAGCAAACATTGTAATTTTGGATTTGAGCTACTACCAGAATTGAACTGTTGACTTTGCGTTTTGTTTCTGTAGCTATTCCTGTGGACTTTGATGTTAGCTCACCACTGACGTATGGCACTCCCAGCTCTCGAGTGGAGGGAACCCCAAGGAGTGGGGTTAGAGGCACCCCTGTGAGGCAGAGGCCAGACCTGGGCTCTGCTCGCAAAGGTCTGCAGGTGGATCTGCAGTCTGATGGGGTGAGTGTCCACCAGCCTCCTGATCATACTGTCTTGGAAGCCTAAGATGGGTAACTCCATTGACCTGGCTCTGTCACTTTTCTCTGCAGGCAGCAGCAGAAGATATAGTGGCAAGTGAACAATCTCTAGGCCAAAAACTTGTTATCTGGGGAACAGATGTAAATGTAGCAACATGTAAAGAAAATTTTCAGGTGAGCTTTATGTGTTAAAATTTATACTTTAGGGGTTTGAGAATGTTAGCAGAAAGTGTGCGTGGTCTATGCATAAGTAGTGGTAATGCCGAGGGGCAGAATTGTTGGTTTATTTTTAATATATTTGCATATATAACTCATATATACACATTATATTATATAATGTCACTGCCCCTGACAGCACTCCCCAATCATAGGGGTGCTTTCATGTGGCTCCGCCCTCAGAAGGTGCCGCTGCGCACTGATAGGAACCTGAATGACTTCCTGTGGAAACCAGATGAAGTGATTGCTAATATACATTATAGTATATAATTGCATTGTATTACATACATTATATTATATACATATATTAACACATATACATATCTGTCTGTACTTACATACTTATAACTTTCTGTATATTGATACTTGCTTATTCTTAAGTTTATTAACTTAACACTTTTTCTCTTCATATCAAGAGATTGCTTCAGCATTTTATTGACCCTCTGGCTAAAGAAGAAGAGAATGTTGGCATAAATATTACTGAACCTCTGTACATGCAACGACTAGTAGAGGTAATACAATACACTTACGTATAAGATAAAGTTATATAGCCTAAAACAGTATAGTCAGAAATATACCTTTTTATCTTACAGATTAATGTTATTGGGGAGCCATTTTTAAATGTAAACTGTGAACATATAAAGTCATTTGACAAGAATTTATATAGGCAGCTCGTCTCCTACCCACAGGTAAGAATCTAGTTTTTACCTTCATGAATTAATAACTCTCTAGAAAAGACATTTTTGATGAAAGGAAGGGGCTCTCCAGCACCAACACTAAAGAAAACTATATTTTACTTCGTTTAAAATGAATATTTTTTTCACAGTTGAATATTTCTCAAGCGACATACATAGTATACTATCACTAAAATGTCTTTTTCTTAAGATAATGATGACTCTTACAATAAGAATGTCTTGGATTTCATGAAGTAAGTGGAATTTCAGGAGAGGGTTACTTGAACTGCATCCCTAACCCTGTTTTTATTTTTTATTTTGGGAACAAATCTTGCTAACTTGCCCAGAGTGGGGTCAAATTTGCTATTCTCTTGCCTCTGCTTCTCAGAGTACTGGGATTATAGGCATGTGTGCCCATATCTAGCTTAAGTGGAAATAGTTTATAAATGCATTGTATATTTCCTGCTATCTTTTAACAGAGTATTTTAGCCATATATGTCTTTGTATTTTAAATCTAAGGTCAGATTTTTTTATTTTTTGTGGTACTGGGGATTGAACTTAGGATCTTGTTGCTTGTTAGGTAAGCGTACAGCGTCACTGAGCTATGTTCTTGTCCCTAGATCTTACTAATGATGCATCAACTATTCATTTAGGTATTGACTTGGAGACAAGTAGACTTGGATGTGTTTTTTGACACAGGGTCTTACTTTGTAGTTTACGCTGGCCCTGAGCTCACTATGAAGCCCAGGCTAGCCTCAAATTTGGCAGCACAGCAGTCCTCCTGCCTCTGCCTCCCAAGTGTTGGAATTACACGTATGAGCCACCATTTGCAGCATTATGATATGTGTTACTGTGTATTGAACTTGGGACCTTGTGTTTGCCAGGCAGACACTGGAACCACTAAGCGAAATCCCTAGCACCAATTAGACTTAAGTTTTGCATATAGACTTTGCTGCTTTGTAGCTTCAAACCTGTCAAGTTCCTTAACCTCCCATAAGCTGGTTTCTTTATCTGTACAATGAGAACAGTATTAAATTTGGATGAAAATGATTTCATCTATCTTAATACTATTTGATTATGGAAGAAAAATAAAATATGAGCTCAGAATCCTTTCCCTTGCTAATCGAAAGCGTAAAATAAACCAGTATATTGAGAAGGTGCTTTCATGTATGCTTTCACAAATCCTGAATGTGAATGACCAGATAAGAGAGTTCAGTGTACCTAAGGCTTGCAAATGCCCTATGTGTTGTTTGTTTATAGAGTAATGCTTGGGAATACGTCATGACTTTTTTACTTTGTTAACATGGAATCTTTTGTTTTTATATTTAATTCCTAGGTAAAAATACAAATATACCTAGGCATCTTTATATTGTTTTTGTAGGAGGTTATCCCAACATTTGACATGGCTGTTAATGAGATATTCTTTGAACGTTACCCTGACTCCATCTTAGAACATCAGATCCAAGTAAGACCATTCAATGCGTTAAAGACAAAGAATATGAGAAACCTGAATCCAGAAGGTATGTACGTAACGAGAGGAAGGCTCTATACATAAAAAAACCCTTATTTCATCAAGGAACTTTACAAAGAATTTGTGATGACATAGGTGGAGTAATCATAGGTAACATATGGAATAATAATACGTTGACAAATACAATACAGATTCAGTAATTGTCTATACTTATGAATCCACTGTGCCTTTTTCTGTATATCTCAAATATCTGATTTAAAAAGTTATTTGGTCCCTTTTATATGAGATACCCAAAGTATAAGTAATTTTAAGAGTGAAATAAAAGATATGATAAAAAGCATATAGGTAAACATCATGGAAATGGGAAGAGAATCTACTAATGTAGAAGAGAAGAGAGAAAGAGAAACAAAACAGATGATATGTATATGTACTAATTTCCCATGATGGACGTATTCATTGTGTTTTGTACATACATACTAGTAAAAAAAAATTTCAAAGTTATTAACCAAAAATAGTAACAATTTACAGTCCTCTATCTGAAGGAGAATTTACCCAAATTGATAAATCTACCTTTATTTTATTACCTTAGGGAGGCATTTTCTTAGTTACAGTGGGAAATAAATGCAGAATATGATCCCTACCCTACTCAAAAAAGAAACTTAGTGTGGAAAGTCAATAAAAGATGAAGCATAATAAGGGAAGAGCAGTGTAGGAGATAGCTCGGGGTAATACGGGGCTGGGACTCTGCAGAAAAGGTTGTGATGAAAAGTACATGCATTTGAGTTCAAAACCAAGCTTAAAGGAATATGTTCAAGACAGTGGAGAGTGGGAGCTGGGGCCTGAGCCCAGGACCTTGCACGTGCTAGCCACGTGCTCTAGCGTGTGACTCGGCTTCAGTGCAAGCTCTTGCTCCACACAATGAAAAGAAGAGATTCAGGCAGAAACCAGGATTCAGACAGAGCTGTATATGGACATTGATGGAGTGACCAAGGCAAGGAGCTTGTGAGACAGCATTTTTGTGGGGATAGAAAGCACACATCTTAGAAAGTTTGATTATCAATTTAAAGTATAGATTTTAATCTAAAGTCATTAAGCTGTCGATACTTTGAGAAAATTTTTAAGTTTGCAGAAATTCTTTTATGCAAGGTATATTGGAAATAAGTTAGTAAAATTTCACAGTAGCTTAATGATGGGATATCAGGTCCTGACAACAGTAGCCATGGGAGTATATTATAGGATACCTGTGATATTTGTCTCATGAAAATTGAGGTACTATAAAAGTTGTAAATAAGTCAAGCATGTGATAAGCTCCTGCCCATAAGCCCAGTACTCTGGGAGACTAAGACAGGAAAATGATCTTTTTAACTTTAGTATTTTAGTAAAGAAATGACATTTTTTTTTCTCTTAGGAAATTGACTCCTAACATTGTCTTTATGAGAGAGAGTTATAGTGGGGAAGTAGCAGGGGATATGTTTAGATTTTCATTAATAACTCTAAGAAGATCAGAAATAATCCTACCTTTAGCAGTCAAAGAACTGCTAGGTGACTCAGCTGATTTTAAATTTTGTCTACCTGCCAGGTGTGGTGGCACATGCCTGTAATCCCAGTCTTTGGGAGGCTAAAGCAGGAAAATCACCATAAGTTCAGGGCTGCTTAGACTATACAGTGAGACCCTGTCCAAAAAAAAGTCAAATTTTGTCTAATTGCATTTTAAAATAAAGGTTTAGCAAAGAGGGAAACAAAATGTGAATGAAAGGAACAGGATCAAATAAATTCTAAAGGCCTTGTGAATCCCTGGTAACTGCCAGTAGGGTGGATAGTGTTCAAGAGCAGCAAAGCTGAACCACAGCTTGGTTATCCTGAGCAGTGTGACTCCTTGGAACAGAAGAGGGAATTACTCTGGATAGGGGAAGCATGAGCAAGAATGGCAATGGGATTGTAGGAGAGGCTCTGTTGGATAGATAATGATGGTTGCTAAAGAGTAGGTAGAGTGCTGTTTCTCTGCTAGGAGCCGTCATTGACTTATCGATTGTCATTTACTTATCGATCGTCATTGACTTATCGATCGTCATTGACTTATCGATCGATGAGGTGGGTCCTTGACTCCTCCCCCTTCTCTATCGATGAAGCGGAATGAGGCACAGAGAGGATTAGTGTCTCCAACATTGCATTTTCTCAGTCAAGACCATCTAGCTTTAAACCCTTGCATTTATCTGAGACTACAAGATTTGCTAGTGGTACTGTGAGTGAGAGGGTGACAGACTGGACACAGGAAGTCACTCCAGACCCCTGCTGAGGGTCCTTTGCCAGCTGTTTCTGCCCTGCCACAGTGCGGTATGATTGACTCTGACCTCAGCCATCCTAGCACCTCTGTACCTTGTGTAGAGTGATGGTAGACAGGCCTCCTCTGTCCCCCCACAGACATTGACCAGCTCATCACCATTAGCGGCATGGTTATCAGGACGTCCCAGCTGATACCTGAGATGCAGGAGGCCTTCTTCCAGTGCCAGGTGTGCTCCCACACGACCAGAGTGGAGATCGACCGTGGCCGCATCGCAGAGCCCTGTGCTTGTGGGCGCTGCCACACCACCCACAGCATGGCACTGATCCACAACCGCTCCCTCTTCTCTGACAAGCAGATGGTACGTGGCTGCCCTGAATCTTAGGCACAGCCTTGCACCTTTGCTGTGCCTCTTTCTGAACACTCAGAATCTCAGTTTTAATTTGTTGCTCTTTGGCATTCAGCCTCTCTTCCTAAATGGCTTTCAGTTGCTTCCATTTCTTTTGCTTACATAAGGGTTTTGTTAGTGGGTTGTGAGTTGGAAGTGGAACACACAGAGGCTTGCACGTTGGGACTCAGTGTCTCTGTATTACTGCCAGTGAGCATCAGTTCATTATTAATACTAGTTCATTATTAATACTGAGAGCTTCATTTATTTATAAGCCAACATTAAATTAGCCTTTTTGGTTTATTCGTTAAATCACATTTACCTACGATGCATTTATAGGAACCATAGAAAGCTATATATATTTTTTTAAGGTTATTTTTTTATGAACAGGGTCTCGCTTTGTTGTTCAGGCTGGCCCTGAGCTCAGCCTCAAACTCACATCACAGCAATCCTCCTGCCTCTGCCTCCTGAGTGCTGGGATTACAGGCGTGAGCCACCACGCCCGGCACTGTGGTATGTGGTACTGGTTGCTGCTGGAGTGAGTCTCCACGCCCAGTATTGTTATGTGGTTACCGGGGATTGAACCCGGGTCCTTGCGCTTGTAAGACAGGCGCCAGAACCAGAGCTATATCCCTAGCTTTTTGGGTTAGCTATTTGTACATGAAACATTGTTGATCAGAGTTATTTGGTTAATTCCATCATTTTTGCAACTGTTGTACTGGTAAAGAAAGGATGGAAAAATTTTTTTCTAGTTTTTGTCACAAATTTTTATTGCCTAGCAAATTTGATCTTTAATCTCATCAGTCTTGAAGGGTTTTAAATTATACAGAGAAATAGGTCAGAAGATGATTTTCTGACTAAAATACAAGGATAAGTAGTGATTAAGTTTTCGTTGGTTACACTGTTTAAACAGTTTCTTTCCCAGTGTGGACCATAGCCAAGAGCTGGCCATCCAAAGGCACAGGCTGTGCTGTCAGGATCTTCGTATTCTCAGAATCTATTAGACTGTCAAACGGGCTTAGGAGGAAAGGTGTTGCGAACCCTCTCTCCTGACCCTGCTACCTGCGGTCCCCGTGTGCAGCCTTGCCCTGTCTCCTGTTCCCTGCATTTGTCATTGTCACATCTGCCGCATGCTTGTTTGTGTGTGTGTTGTCTGTTCCCCTGTACTCTTCACTGCTCACTCGGAATCTGCAACACAAAACGGTATCCTGCATGGGGCAAGCGCTCAGCAGGTACCTTTATTATAGACACTTCTCCCCAGAGAATCTACTCGCAATAACTTCTAAAGGGAAAGTTAGAACTGTGGGAGGCTAACATTGATGCAAAGATACGTATTACAGCCTTACAGCATCAGACAAGAATCACCCTTATTGCTCCCCTCCCCTGAAAGAACATTCAGATAAACAACATCTTTACGAAATGCGTATGAACCTGTCACATCCAAAGCAGCTTTTTTAAAACTTGCTTTCCAGCTATTCTGTCTGTACTGTTTTCCCTTCAGATCAAACTTCAAGAATCCCCTGAAGACATGCCTGCAGGGCAGACGCCACACACTGTCATCCTTTTTGCTCACAATGATCTTGTGGACAAGGTTCAGCCTGGGGACAGAGTGAACGTCACAGGTAAGAACGTAGGTTGGTGCCAGGAGGACAGAATTCTGTCCTACCTTCAGGGCCCTCGTCCACTCTTAGCTCTGTCCTGAGTTCACCAGGGTGGGGCTAGTTCTGCAGATACAGGTCTTCGAGGCTTCAAGGATTATCCCTACTTTACTTACTGTCTTTTTAACTTAACACTGTGGTCCAGCAGTGGGAAATCTTTCATTTCTTCCCAGACTTGGATTTGGGAACTCCTGATCCTTGCAGTCACTTGCCCTTCCACAAGTTGATCTCCCAGAGGTGTATATATCTGACTCGGTGGTGTTGGTACCATGAGAGAGAGTAGCTTCACCTGTGGTGGGTGATGATAGGATCTGAGCTGTGCCAGCAGCTCAGGGAAATAAAATGGCACCAACTCTGGAGTTGTGAATTATTTTCTATTGGTTTCCCAAATGCACAGTCAGAGGGCTGGGGATCTAGCACAGTGGTTTCGGCGCGTGTCTTGCAGGCGCAAGGGCCCGGGTTCGATCCCCGGTAACCACATACAAAACTGGGCGTGGAGACTCATGCCCAGCAACAGTCAGTACCACATACCACAGTGCCGGGCGTGGTAGCTTACGCCTGTAATCCCAACACTCGGGAGGCAGAGGCAGGAGGATTGCTGTGATGTGAGTTTGAGGCTGAGCTCAGGGCCAGGCTGAACTACAAAGTGAGACCTTTTCTCAAAAAAATAAAAAAGTGACTTGCAGAGAAGGACAAGTCAAATTAGCGTGTTTCTAGTAGGCTGAGATGCAGAGCGATATGAGTGGTTGTGGTTCAGTTGTGGTAAATGTGGCTCCAGGATCCAGATCCTGTGTCTTCCTACCAAGAATCCCCACAACCCCACAGAATGGCTGGTCTGTCTGCACTTTTTGAGTCACGTGGACAATCAGTTTCTCAGGTGTGTGTGTAGCAGTGTTGTTCTTTATTTGGGAACAGAGTCCAGGGAGTCTCTGCTGCTATCTCTGAGTCAGCTTCTTCTCCAAAATAAAGGCTAGCAGTGGTTACTAGCAATCTCGGGACCTTGCACATGTAAGGCATATCCCAGCCCTCATGCAGTCTTAAGTCACAAAAATATGTGCAGTAAAAACTTCAGAAGGATGTGTAATGTAGATTTTAGTGAAGAGAGATGTGGAATCTTAGTTCTGCCACTGAGTGCTCTGTAGCCCTTGGCAAAATATTTATTTAATCCAATATTTTGGTTTCCTCACCTGCAAGGTAAATATAAATGTGAGGATGACCTGTGCAGGTATTTGGGGTTCGGGTGATAAGCAAAGTGCTGTGGTGTCCACCAAACCACTTCACACACAATGAATATATTCACCCGTCCCTTTTCTAGCTTGGTGTGAAGAATCATCTAGTGCATATTCCAAGAATGTTACATCTAGGCCA
>PVIR01030827.1:0-19944 GCA_004026965.1 Petromus typicus | reverse complement strand
AATCCTCCTGCCTCTGCCTCCCGAGTGCTGGGATTACAGGCGTGAGCCACCACGCCCGGCACTGTGGTATGTGGTACTGATTGCTGCTGGGTGTGGGTCTCCACACCCAGTATTGTTATGTGGTTACCGGGGAATCGAACCCGGGTCCTTGCGCTTGCGAGACAGGCGCTGGAACCACTGAGCTAACTCCCCGGCCCCCTAAAGATGTGTTTCTTAAGACTGGTGTAAAGATGAAATTATACTAAGTGCATGGAACATCGAGAATATTGCTTAAGACATGGTAGGCATTCAATAAATACTACTGTTGGCCTATTCTAAAATTATAACAAGGTAGATGTTATGCTTTAATATACTTTTATTTTCTCTCAAATTAAAATTTAAAAACAGATGGCTCTAAAGTTCATAAGACCATAATACAAGAAGAGAACAAGGTGCAAACTGAAATGCAAAAGTTTCCCTGCATACTTTATCACACTGGGATTATTTTTGCTTCAGAAAATTAAAGGCTAATCCTGCCACTTAAAACATGACAGTAGGGGGCCGGGGAGTTAGCTCAGTGGTTCCAGCGCCTGTCTTACAAGCACAAGGGCCCGGGTTCGATTCCCTGGTAACCACATAACAATACTGGGTGTGGAGACCCACACCCAGCAGCAACCAGTACCACATACCACAGTGCCGGGCGTGGTGGCTCATGCCTGTAATCCCAGCACTCGGGAGGCAGAGGCAGGAGGATTGTGATGTGAGTTTGAGGCTGAGCTCAGGGCCAGCCTAAACCACAAAAGCGAGACCCTGTCTCAAAAAAAAAAAAAAAACATGACAGTAGAGTCCTTTCATATTTCAGTAAGTGTCTCAGGGGTATATGGAACTCTCCCTTCTTTTTATCTACAAACCTCCAGCACTTTAAGTTTATTTTCCAAAGCTCAGATTTAGTTTTGAAGCAAAGTTTTCTCACCTAGATAGTCTGCCATTCTGTATTCTTAAAGTTTATGTTGAGGTTTTGGAGAAACCACATCAGAAAGGGAGGCAATGTTCATTTGTCCTTACTGCTCTCCATACCCTATCTCATCCAACAGAGGACTGTTGGCCACTTGGTTCTGGACTTGAAGCTCAAAGCAGGGAGCCATATACTGTGGCCATGAGAAATGGTTGAGAGCCACAGGACATAAGGAAATTTGCAGTCCCAGGCCAGATGCGTGGGTTGAAAACAGCAGTCCTGCATCCTCCACGGAAGAGGGCAGTGGACAACTGTCGAGAAAAGCACTAGACTATCATGTGTCAAAAAAACTAGGCCCATCTTCACTGATTTTTTTCACTTTCTCCTTGATTATCCTGGTTTCAGGCAGCCTACTTCAGACTCATTTCTTTGTTTTTACATTTTCATCTTTAAAAGTATGAATAATTCCAGCCCTCCAACAACACCTACAAAGTGTGTGAAATGCTTTGGAAGCTATTTCATAATGCTGCCTTTCCAACCTCCGATGTTTTGCCTCTGATGGAAGAATCAGAATCAATGGCATTTGCACAGTGACTTCCATTCATGTGATCAGTACAACTACCCTTGATTGGCTAAAGATGAGTATCCTCATTTTATGGATGAAAAACACCACAGTTGATTCCTTCAAAACTCAAAGAGATCAAGTCAAAAAATGTGACCCAAGTAATTTCTCTAGCTACATTTACATTTAGTTAGCTACTTTTACAAACTAATATATTTGAAAGGCCTGAGCCCAATCCACATTATTTTTGGAAGAAAAAAAAAAAACAACATAAGTGACTGAACATGACACAATGGTTATAAAGTAAATAGAGCTCATTTGAGTAATCAAAGCAACACTTCTGCCCACAGGCAATACAGGGAAGAACATTCATTTACTGCTTTGGTTTGGCTTGACTCTCTAAAGGACAGAGGACAAGATCATACTTTCCTTTTAGCTAGGTTCAAGTGGGCAACACCAAGTGTAGCTGAGTGTATAAAAGAAACCCCCGTTGGCAAATTGGCAGCTTGAATATTTCATGAAATTATCACAACACTATGTTCTGAAATGGTGGCTTCCTCCAGGGAACTCAAAGGCCACATCTCTGAGTATGAGTCTGGCTCATGTCTCTGTCTTAGAGCTAAACCAAGTTAGTCTTCCAGTCTCGAGGAGATGTCTACAAGCACTTCATGAATAATGGGAGGTCCAGGGCGACTTCTTCCCTGTGCTAAATCTAAACTACTGTTCCAGGAATGTCCCCTGGGAACAGATAAAGGTCTATGAGACCACTCGTGACAAGGTAGCATGAGGAAGCCTTTGCCCCCTCAGAATCCATGACCACATGGCCTCTGATCAACTACAAACTACATAATCCCACGGTTTCCAACCAGGATCTAATCTATGTGCCCAAGTCCTAGCAACAAACAGTGAGTCCACAGAGAAACCCCAGCACTAGGCCAAGGGGAGCCAAACCTCTCAGTCCGGCTCCTCATCCCACCCTGCTCCCCTGGAGGGGTTGAAATAAGTCTAGTTTGGGATGGAAGGGAGACAGCATGTAAAAGTGGCTTTGAGGTTTGTTTACAGACCCAAATAACTGAATTTGGTAGGAGCCACATATGAACACATATGAGCTTTTATTTTGCAGTTTAATAAGCTATTTTTAGACCTTTCAAATGACAACTTCCCCCACCCCCAGCCTCCTCACTCTGTTCCTAAGTCTAACATCTCAGAAATTAGTTTAAGACAGAGGCAGAGTGAAGACAAATAGGAAGATGGAAAGGTTTATTAAGCAAAATTTAACCAGAAACCTAAGCAATGCTTTCTGAAGGGTTTAACCTATGTCAAGAGTGTTCAACAAAAGGCAGGAGAATGCAGACTGAGGACCGTGTTTCTAATCACACCCCTGCCTGAGTGACCCTTTCCGAACCTTTACTTTCTCAACCAGAAATAAAAATATGTCTCTAAAGTTACTTTATCCACAAAATGTTCTGATCTCAGAAAATAAATTCCAGAAGAAACATTACATTTATTCTGTTTGACAAGTCTGTCCAAGAACATGAGGTTAGAACACTTCTAAGAAAACACACACACACACACACACACACACACACAGTACAACACGATACCATTTCAAAGTAAATGAATCAGGAAGAACACCATTTTGTGAAGTTTGGGGAAGTGAAGGCTGGAGGGCTTTGGATTCTTGCCAATTAACTCACCTTTCCTCATCTTCTGTTCAAAGCAGATGAACTACTACTAGTCCCCTTGGCCTTTGCAGAAAGAAAGGTCTATTTTCAACCCTTTACTGAGTTCCAGGCCTAAACTCCCCGCCTTAGACATCCTTAAAAACCCTGTTTGAATTGAATCCAGCTCCACTCGGAGTGGGTCCCCTGTGACCTTTGACACTGGTCCTCATGCTTCCTCACAGGCTACCTTGGCTGCACCTCCTGTAGCTCTCCCAGCTCGATGAGCTCCCTACCTCTTCATGAGGATCATTCTGGGCTCATTTGCCAGCTGGGCTCCCACTCACACAGAATGTGTGGCCACATCTGACACAAGGCTTTCAGGGGGTGGGGGCCAAGGTCCAGTTTGCATTCAGCAGGAAAAGGGGACAACACAGAACTGACTCTGCTCCCTTCTTGCCATTACAACTCCAGGGTCTACATGTGGCTCCTTACCCTGCGCTTACATGGTCAGCACAGCCTGGTCTTGAGCAAGTCAGCAGCCATCAAAAGATGAAAACGGAATAGAGCTCTTCCTGAACCCTAGAAGTCTAGGTTCCATCCATGGCATCGTTAAATTGTTTTCCCTTGTCCAAACTGGGTTGAATTGAAACCTGTGTTCCTGGCTTTGAAACGACACTAAAAACATTCCATTTTCCCAGAGAGATCCTGTCACTGCTACTTGTTTTACAGAGTATCTAACCTTGTGGTCCACGTAAACAGGTGTTTACAAAATTATTTTAATACTGACAGCCATGATTCCAGTGTTGTTTCATTATCAGAATGGTTAGCACTTATGTCACTAAGTATTTAGCCCTTGATATTTTGCAAAACAATTCCTTGTGCTTTTGTTTTATACATCCATCTTTGACTATCCTCCACCGCAGCGCCCAACGTTAACCTAGGCAACAATTACTTTTGCTAATCAGTCTTGTTACTATGTCCCCAGATGTTTCCCAGACAGGCTGAAGAGTTTCTCTAATCCATACTGGAGAACAGAATCATCTCCTCCATTTGGATCCGGATCTGTAAGACCCTGCAAGAAGGAAGTGGCACGAGGCCGGCTGACCAGTCACTCCGGCACCACCAGCAGCAGCCACATCAGGCAGCATTACTGTAAAAGGAAGAAAGTGCAGCCAACCACTCTTCCCTTCCGAACCAGCGGCCAGGGCTCCTCAGCCCTCACAGAATTTACCCCAACTCCAAGCACCAGGGAAAACAGTGTAGAGAAGAGAACGGCAGGAGTTGGGGGGAAAAAAATCACTGAAAATTAGAAAAACAAATCTCAGTGACTCCCTAAGCGAGGTTTCTAGAGCTTTTCTGCCATTACCCAGCAGGAGACCCAGGCAGACTCATAAACAGAAATCATCGGCAAGGTGCACCCAGTTATTTCTGTGGGCTTTTTCTCTTACTACACTTAGGGAAATGTTACATTGCCTTTGAGATGATGAGCTTTGTAACCCTAGAGCTTAGCATTTCTAGATCCCAAATTTCTAGCTGCCTAGAGCTCAACCAGGCATGGGAACTAGTAAGTCTTCTGGTTCCTGAACCACTGGTGGTCAATCAGGGAGAAAATCAATATGGGTCATGACAAGTTCAGCTAAGCACACAAAAGACTCCCTCAAGGTTCTACAGGATCCCGTCACGCTCGAGGTAAACAGAAGTCTGAGGCAAGATATGCAAGAAAGTAACAGAAAACCAAGGTAAGCTTTTATGACCACAGGGTGGAAAGTCACACAGGAACTGGGTGCCATCCTAAGACCATGATGCCCTGGGGTGTACATAGTGCCATGGAGACACACAGTGATCTTTCCGATCTTCTGTAAGCATCAACGTGGTGAAAGAGGCAGTCAGAAAACTCCCCAAGGTCCCACATTCCATCTCACCTCACCTAACTGGCCCTGGAACCCCTGCTCTGACTCCTAAGCCCTGTAGCGCCACCTACTGGAGGAGGCAGAAGCCACAGCTATTGAAAGTGGTATTTGCAATCGTTTCTTCATGAAGGTATCATTCAACCATGCAATGAGTGAGACCTATTCTAGGAAGCAGGGTACCAAAGACCAGCAAAGCCTCCAGATCTTCACTCCTTAGACCCCTAAGTAGGTTTATTCACAGAAAACTTATTTCTGGCAGTTTAAAGTGGAAGACAAAACCGAAGGTGCACCAAACCATTACCAAGATTGAGATGGCTCTGGCGCTAGTGGTTCCCCACTGCATCCACAAAGTATACCTGTAGCAACTTCCTGTCCAGAACAACTCTGCCCCTTATCTGAGGCAGAAGTGTTCAAGCATCTTAGAAGGCTACAACATCAATATTCCTTCCTGCAGGTCAGGGAGGTGCATTAGGTCCTATGTAATCTATTTTAAATGCTTATTTCTTATTGCATATAGGTGTGCACACATGTAACATGTGTACACATTGAAATACAGTTAGCATTTATTCTACATAAATAATGAATAATTCTTATAATATGTTCTACAATGTCATAATGTGATACCAAAGCAAAACCAGGGACTTGAACTCTGATGATCCTTTTCCCCCAGTTTTCCCCTATAGAATCCACAGAAAGAGAAGCTAATGTCAAGCGTTCTTTAATCTGCACAAGCTGAGGGACAAGCAACACTGTTCTTTGACCATCTGTAAAGAGAGCTAACTGTTATCATTATTGGTATTACTTTATTATGATGATTACTATTCTGCTGTATGGTTAAGTAGTTAAAAGAAAAGCACAGTGTGTCTTCCACTCCCAGAACACATGCTTCTCCCCTTTGCCTCATCTCCAGCAGATAAGGGACATTCTGATGTTTTATTTGTTAAATGGTTGACTATTAAGAAACTCATTTGCTAGCTGGAGCCTGCAGTGGAAAATCATCCCAGAAAAGTAGGAGGCTGGCAACAGATCAGAGCAGAGAAGGCACCAAGGTAAGGTTGGTGTGTGTCACTTCCCAGCTGAAACCCTAGGTCAGAAGTCAGTCCTTCTGTGAACTTCTAGGTTGCTCCAAGGTGCTGACCTCTGACCTCTGACCTCTGGCCTCTGGGCTCTATGCTCTGACCCTCAATACACACACGTGCATGCACACACACATGCACACACACCACTAAAAAGACGGGGAGGAGGATTATTGGTGAATTCACTTCTTTCAAGGGTATCTTGAAGAGAAGCACCACCTCAGCCACTTGGCTACTTTATTGGTTCTGTACTCCGGTTCATCATCATCCCTGATCAGAGGTCATTTGGTTCTTCTCTGTCTCCTGAAACTCTAACTCCCAATTAGGGCTCGTCATCGCATGAGTTATTAAGCAAACCACCTCTGCCTTGTAAATAGTCATGCTTTCCCAGGTCTGTCCTCCCCACCTCCACCACCTTCCTCTGTGCCCACCAAAAAGAAATCCAACCAATCAAGGAAGAGAGAATAGGAAGCAGAGGGGTGACACGGATCCTGATGCTCTTTCACCTGACAACCACATCTAGGAGTGGAGGCAAAATTGCTCCTGTGAATTATATAACCACTGCAGCTTCAAGGGAGGGAAACGGAATTCAGGTTGCTTTCCTGTTTGGGGGCATGCTGCTGGAAAGGTAGCGCTCTCGGCCACCCCTGGCATGCTCACTTCCCCTCCACCTTTCTCAAGAACCTCTGGGGTTGGCGCTCTGTTTTTAAAGTCTACTTTCCCGCAAAGGGGGTGGTGATGCTGAGGAGCAAAGGGGCAAAAGAAAAGACCGGAGTAAAGAAGGAGGCAGCGAAGAGGTTTGTCCTGCAGAGGGAGGGAGACCTTGTGAACTAGTTGAGATGATCACTGTGTGACTAACAACCATCATTACCATGCTGAATCGCCACTAACAGCTGGGACAATGCTACTGGGCTCTGCCCTCCAAGGCTGCTCACACTGAGGAGATGGGCAAAATCTGGAGGGCAGTAATCCATCCCTACTCTTCAAAAAATCACCCTTTCTTTTTTTGTCTCCTTTCCTCTCTCCTAACCCAGGGCTCCATCACCAGCAAAGAGACAGGGGACAGAAGACGGTAGAGGGGACAGAAGACGGTAGAGGGGACAGAGCAGGAAAATCCAGGGATAAGAGCTGCTGTTGTGACCCCAAAGCCCTGGCTCATCCTGGAAGCTGTGCCCCTTGACAGGAGTCTTTCTTCCCAAGAAGGCTGAAATCCTTTGCTGCATTCCAAACTGGAAACCAGAGACAGTTGGCCCCCAAATCAGCTTCAGATGGAGGGGGACCAATCAGACGGCTGGCAACAGCTTCCAGCTCAAAGGGGCAATGGCCCTGTTCCCAAATGGGGAGACGGGGGAAAAGAAAGAAGGAGGCTAGACAAAAGGGACACAGAAACTACCCGTTCCCCTTCACTAGTCTTTGGAAGATCACTTGGAGGTACCAGAGGAGAAACAGGGACCAACAGCGACAGGCACTGGGGAGGGAGAGATGGAGAGAAAGACAGAGGCTGGAGAAAAGGGAGCGACTACACCCAGACAGAGAACTGAGGAGAGAAGAGGCAGCTGGGGGACGCAGCACTCCACAGGACCACCCTGTCTACACCCCACCGTAACCTAGAGCCATGTGAAAAATAATAACTTGCTAATATGGGGGAGGGTGCGATGTGGGAGAAAGTTTCCAGGAAGCGGGGAGTTACCCAAATGCCTTTCACCATCACAGGGGAAGCCGTGACACTTGATGCCCAGGATGGAGATGCTCAGAAAGCACTGGGTAAAATAGTATGGAGCCGCCAGAACTAGTCACACCCTTTCATTATTTCCTTAAAACATGAAAAAGCAAAGCCCACACATAGCCCGGGTTCCAACCGCTCCCAGCCTCAGGTGCTAGCCCACGTCGGGGTGCGAACCGAACACACGGGCGTGGGCGCGTTTGGGGTCAATCGCAGTGGAGAGGTGGGTGGGTGTAGGTGTGCAGAGAGGAGGTAGGGGAGGGGGAGGGAGGGCGGAGAGCGGAGCGAGGGAGGCGCGCCGAGGCACAGCTGCATCCCCCGCCCCCACTCGCCACCTGGAAGATGCCCAGGGCAGGGGCGCCGGCCCGAGTGGACGCCCGGCGCCCGAGGGGTCGGGCCCTCGGGGCCGACCTGCTGCGCGGTGCGCGCGCGCTCCCGGCGCGCCCGGAGCGGCGCGAGACCCCAGCCGGCGGGGTCGCCGGGCTCGGCGGTGCCGGCGGCCCCTCCCCCCGGCACGGCTGCCCCGGCAGCGGAGCTTTCAAGGCAAGCGCGAGAAAGCGAGGCAGCCTCAGACACTTGGGGAACTTTTCCCCCCTCGCCTGGAATTTCATAGGAAACACATGCTCTGGAGAAGCCGAGGCCGGAGGGGGAGGGGCGGGAATTTTCCGCACCGTCTCGCTCGGCGGTTCGGGCCCGGGTCCCGCCGGGCTCCCGCGCGCTCGGGCGCGGCGAAGGCGCCCCTCGCGGACGCAGCTCCGGGCCGCTCCGCAGGGACCGGCCCCGAGGCCGCGGCAGGCGCGCGGGGAGAGCTGCACGGGGTGGAGAAGGCGGGGAGCCGGGGCAGGCGGCGGGGTCCAGCCTTACCTTGGTGGTTTTCCTCAGGAATGTACATCCTCGTATTTTCATTGACCATTGACCAAAAATTGTCTCAAAGGGGAGAAGAAGCCACGAAGAGGAAGAAATGTAAAAACACCCCAAGCGAGTCTGGATTAATCCCTCCTCCGAGGTCGGCTGCTCGCTCTCGTGCAAAATTCAGGGAAGCCGTGGATCCGCAGTATCTCTTCTTCCCTTCCGATGATTACCTGATTCCCATTATTGCATCAAACACCAAAAACTGCTCCTTTCCTCTACTGCCTCCTTTAGTAAGATTGTAATGCATCTTCAGTACATCCGGGCCCCTTCCAAGAATTTAGCACCGCACCTCTGGCGGCTACACCATTTGAAAAAATAAATCGAGAGAGGCAGAGCGAGGAGAGACAGAGGAGGGGCGAGGGGCAGCGAAGGACCCCGCGGCGTGGGGCCGGCCGGGTGCGCTCGGGCCGCCTCGGGCTGACACGTCTCTGCCTACTCTCGGGGAGCCCTCCGCAGGCCCCCGCCGGCTTTCCGCTGTCGAGAAGAGCCACGAACTCCTGAGGCAAGGGGCAGGAGGAGCCGTCGCCGCCGCCGCTCCGGGCCGCGCCGCGCCGCGCCGAGCGCCGTTCTGGCAGGGAGCTGTTTCTGCAGAGGCAGAGAGAGGGAGACACCGGGCGCGAGAGCGCCGCGCTCACTCCCGCCCGGCCCAGCCCGCCGCGCCCGCGCCCTCCCCTGCCCGCGCCGCCGCCCGCCCGCCCGCCCGCCCGCCCGGCGCGCTGGAGGCAGACGCGCTGAACGCTTCCAGATGTGGCGGCGGCGCGCAGGCAGCGGGCGCACGACGCGGGGCGCACGGCGCGGACTTGAGCCCGAAGTTGAGCATCCGCGGCCGCGCCGCCCGAGCGAGCCCTCTGCCCGCGTGACGTCGAGGGGCGCGAGCCCCGGCCGCGGGCCGAGGGCGGGGGGCGCGGGAGCACCGGCGAGGCCGAGCGCGCGGGCCACCGGGGCGCCGGCCGCAGGGCCCGCGGCCGGGACACACCCACCGGCGCCTGCCCCGGCGCCTGCGTCTGCACCTCCGCGCCCGCCGCAGCCCCTCGCCCGGCTCAGGCTCCGCGGCCGCCGCGCATCCCCGCGGGCGGTCACGCCGGGAAGGCCTCTGTGAGCGGAATTCCAAGAAGACGGAATGCGATTTGCACAACTACCGGCCTCTTTGCCTATCGGGCCACGAAACAAAACGCCAAAATGAGTCGTGATTCCGTGATTCTGTTTGATCAATTATAATCAGAGCGGTTGTAGAAGTGACACACGGAGGCGAGGATGGAAAGAGGGGAGGGGGACAGAGAAGGAGCCCGAGAGGCGGAGCCTCGTGGGCGAGGCAGTGGTGCCCAGATGTCTGCAGATTAATAGATCCAGTACTTCTGATTCCTTGGAGACAGCCGAGCACGTGTTCTGCTGGGACGTCTTCACCTACTTCTAATTATTTCTGCTGCTCTGGCCAGAATCTGTAGAGCCCCTCTTCTTCTTCTCAGAGAAGCAAACACTTCTGTCACTGATAACAGCCACAGCAAGTTCCCTGACACCCCCTGCAGGCCCGGCTCTACTAGACGGGGCTTGGGGAGCCTTCTGGGGGAGGGGGAGGCTGCAGCTCCCTCTCCAGGAAAACTCTCTGGCCCGCCTGGCCTGCCAGTGGACCTCCTAACTCCTCATCTGCTCTCCTCGGGCAGCAGCACCTAAACCTTCGCATAGCTGTAAGCAACTGTCTATATCGCGTGTGTTTCCAGCACAGACCTCTCTTCTGAATTCCAAGTTCAGGCCTACCTGACTCCTTCGCTTTTTTGTAATAGTCCTCTCTAACTGATGTCTCCAAACCTGTTCCCCCCAGCCTTCTCCACCTCAGTTGATGACAACTCTCATCCTTCTAGCTGCTCAGATCAAAATCTGACTCATTCTTGACTTTGTTCTCATCGTACTGCACCTTGTCCACCAAGTCTTGTTGATGTTACTTCCGTGTAAGTTCAAAATTGAACTTCTCGGCTCTGGCAACTGCTCCTGCACAGGTCCGAGGCCAGCATCCTCTAGGTAGGTGTCTGCAACAGCAAACCTCCCTGCTCTGCCTCCTCTTCCCTCCTCCGGCTGATCCAAGACTGAGGTGTACTGAAATTGCTGCCAGTCAGAGCAGACACTCCCAGCGCACATAACCACACTTCCCTGCCCAAGGGCTCAGTGAGTCCCCATTTCACTCTGTAGAGCCGCTGTCCTCACAGTGGCCTGTGTACAAACTTTTACATTGTCCACTGCCTGCCTCTTGCTGCAGACACCTTTGCCTTGTTGATGTTCCCTAAACACTCTAGGAACGATTCCTTCCTTCCTTCCTTCCTTCCTTCCTTAGCACACGCACAGGGCAGGTGCATGCTGAAGGCTCCTTCCTGATGTCCACTTAATGAACTCCCATGCCACCTGGAAGATCCTCCTCAGACCTGATCTTCCCAGCAGGGCCCATTCAGACCTCACCCTCGGTACTGCAACCAGAGCTCAGTCTCTCCTCACTGTACTCTTTACACGATATTCAATCCCTGGCTAACATACCCTGTAGTTTACCATTTATGTTATTGCTCATTGTTGAATCCCCCATGAGAATGTAAACCACACGAAGTCAGAGGTCTTTCCATAGTTCGCTACAGCACATCACAATGTCCACCAGAGAGTAAGGACAGAATAAGTGTTGAATGAGCACGTGAGTCAGAGATGCTTTCAGTATGTCTTATCAAATACCTCCCTCTGTCCCCTGATCGATGCCTGAAACCACACCGCTCCCACCTTATTCCCTTGTGCAGCAGTTTTGGCCCTGGTGTAAAATACAAGCGGCCAAGGGAGACGTCCTCAGCTGTATCAGTCATCACGTTAATGTGAAGAGGAGCAGTCTAGACTTTGCTGAGTACAAGAGAAACTGCCCTCTGCCATTCTGGTGTCTTCATACTCAACTTTCCCCTTCTCAGAAAATTAGAAATGACACAAATTCAAATATTTCCAGTTTCCCAGAAGGTGAATTATAGGCCTGTGTTTCAGAGGCCAGTGGAACTGACTATAAACCAACAGGAAAATTGTCTTCACCCCTTTTATGCTGTCGTAAGAAATAATAATGATAGATAACATTCTCAAGTGTTCTGTGCCACTAATACATATGTTTGATGGACACTATCTCTGGTAATCTTCATGGCAGCCTTAGAAGATGGATATTACTATTATCCCCATCTTACAGATATGTAGCCTAAGAGATTTAAGTGTTATGTCCTAGGTCACCCCACTGGTAACATGTAGAGCCAGATTTACCCCAGCAGTATCTGACACCAAACTCCTGTTTCTAGCATTACCAGCCGTTTCTTCTGAGGGGGTGACCGAGGGCAAGCTGGCAGGGGCGGGGGCTTGTGGAGATGGACAGTGTGTAATGACTGAAGTGATTGCAAAATGGGCTTCACCGAAGCCTAGTGATTGAGAACAGAGTGTTTGTGTGTTAGGGGGTCACAGGCTGGATTTATAGCCTGGCTTTCCTAAAGGTAGGCACTGTATAAAATCTAGCAAGTAAATATTACTTTCATGCTTCTTTAGTTTCATTTTTCACTTCTCTTTTCAGCTGTGAAATGTGTTCTTTCCTTTCCAGAAAAAGGTATTTCATAAATATTTGGTCTTACAATGTACACCCATATCCCTGCTTCTAACTTTGGAACTCAGCCCTGTGTGTTCTCTTTCAAGGTAACAGATTCTCAGTGTGCCAAAGAGAGACCATTTGGAATTCTGACTTGGAGATGTGGGAGTCTGTCTTTCTCTCTATTGAAGGCTTTGATTCCTCTGATAAAGGGACTCACTTCCATGGTCACTTCTGCCTCTTTTCTCCCTCCTTCTCTCTCTCTCTCTCTCTCTCTCTCTCTCTCTCTCTCTCTCTCTCTCGACAGGCTCTCATTAAGTTGCCCATGTTAGGCTGGAACTTGCGATCCTCCTGGCTCAGCTTCTTTAAATGGTGGGATTATAGGCATGAGCCCCATGCTCAGTTTTACTTTCTCTCCAGCACTGTACTTGTATATGCATGGACATATGTACACACATCAGGTGCTTCCCTCCCCCACTATCCTTTAACTATCTTAAGAGGGAGAATTGTGTTCCCTCCTCTTTGTGTATAACATGGTAATTTGTACATATGGACATTGAGTGTCTATTCAGTGCCTGATTTACCCTGGAAAAGATTTCTTACTGTGACCACAAATATTTCCGTTGGAAGCAATTAAGAGTGTACTGAATTTTGTTAATTACAGTGTATTTTTAAGATTGAAAAAACTTGGAAACTAAACACTCAACAAAAATGTTGGCTAAATAACTCTGAAAAATTATTCCAAGTCCTTCACACATAAGAGGTCATTTTTCCTCAGAATGACCCTGATGAAGTGTTATTATTATTCCCATTTTGCAGGTGAGGAAACTTAACCACAGAACAGTTTATTCAGCTGCCCACATTTTCACAGCCAGTAAGTGTCAAAGGACCTGGGAGGTGAACCCCCGCAGCCTGTCTTTAGAGTTTATGCTTTGCTGCTAGATAGCTAAACTAGGGAAGACTCTTACAAGGAAATGCAACCCAGGAATAAATAATATTAAGGAGGCATATCATGACATGCAAAGACTACACCAGAGGCAGGAAGTTCTCAAGTTTGAGACCAGACTGAGCAACTTATGACTTAGAGAAACTTGTCGAGAAACAAAAAGGATTCGAGGGTATATCTCAGTGCAGAGATTTTGGGTTCAATCACAAGTGCCACCAAAAAGAAAGAAAGAAAGAGAGGAAGAGAGAGAGAGAAAGGTTGGATAGGTAGGAAAGGAGGAGGGGAGGAAGAGGGAAGAAGTAAGCAAGGAAGGACGAAAAAAACTATAGGGCCCCAAAATAAGTTAGAAGACACTTCTCTCCCGTTTTCCATAAAGACAGATGTATACTTGGACTAAAGAAAAGACCAGAAAGGCTCAGAACAGAATGTTGGTGGCATTCTCCTCTGGGAAGTGGGGCTAGAAAGGCCAAGCAGACATTTTCCCTACCTTCCTGCGGAAAGACCTGACCCTACTACCTAGCCAGGAAAAATACTTCCCATGTGTCTGTCCGGATCTACTCTTCCCGCAAAGCCCCGAAGTATTCCTGCCTTTCCACTCTCCACTCATCCCAACCACCATGCAGCCCTAAAGGCTGCCACTGATCTGCTGAAGTTACCTGTCCAGTGTCCCAAACTCAAGGCTCTGTGTTTTCCCCATTGAATACCCAGATGCCTAGTTAAAATGGCAGCCTCTCTAGCGCACAAAGCACCAAGGTCATGGATACATTTTAATAGTGGCCGAGGAATATGTTTCATTCTTAAATTCTTAACCTGGAGGGTTGCTTGTATAAGAGAGTGGAAATTTCAAACCACATAAAAGGGACTGGCACACCAAGTGTAGAAAAAAATGAGTCCGATAACCTGCCTTCGATGAGGCTACTTTACCTCTGCCAAAGGCCCTTTAGGACTACAGCCCTGCCAAAGAGAATTTCCACCTCCATTTTCCAGATTTACAATGGTAACTAAGAGATTCACTTTCTTGTCCAAAATTGTTTAGCCAATAAATGATAGGACTGGGGACTCGAAAGCAGGTCTCCACTGATCCGGAGGCTGTGCACAGCCTGCTGCTACACAAGATGTTCTAGGTCCTACAAGTAAAATGGAAGGAAGAGAAAGTCGTGAAGCAAAGTCCCCCAAAGCACAGTGCATAGACTGAACAGGGTGCTATTCATATTCTTTTGGAAGGCCATTGTAATGCCAGTGTCCTCAGAGCTCACATCGATGTTCAAGAACCCTTGCTGTCCAAGTTCTCTATCCAAATCTTGCTTCCTGGTCCCTTTCTCTGTAAGCCACAGAACAGACTAGATCCTGCCAACCCAGCAGCTATCTTTAAAAATTGCATTTAAGAAAAATTCTCTTTGCAACTCAGCCTCAATTTCAGTCCCAGGGGGAAGCCAGAGTGTTTGGATGTGAAGGGAATTCAATCTTCATTCTACAGCAGCCTAAATTGCTGGATAACTACATCATTGTGGAAACATGACTACCCTTGTGATTTTCAGCAGAACTTAACCCCCAAAGATAGAAAGTAGCAGATGGCTTCTGGCCTGCTCCTGGGGACTGGCTCTCCTACTGATAGGATGCATATACCACGATTCAAATTATGGTGCTCCCTTTCTAATTTTGCAAGTCCATAGTCCAAGCTAATCACATAACTAATCTGCAACCCTGTTTTCTCATCTGCAAAATGGAAGCATATGTCCTTGTCTCCTGGGATTCTTTGCAAAAGGGAGCTGCTATCAAGAGAAAAGCTAAATAGCAAAGCTATTAATTACTTCCTTGGGCCCTGAGAAAAAATGGTTTCCTATGGGTAATCTGCTGATGTCTAGAAGGAACCCTTCCATCAGGCCCAAACTGTCAATTTTACAAAGTGCTCAAAGGCCATCACAAAGCAGAAACCTCTCCCAAGTGTGTTCAGTTCTCAGGCTGCCAAAACAAATTACCCCTGACTGGGTAGTTGAAGCAGAAATGTATTCTTTCACATTAGAAGTTCTCAACTTGTTTGGGGTCACACTGCCTTCAGAGGGTATAGGAAAGAATCTCTTCTTTGCTTTTCCTACTTCTGGGGCTGACAGCATCCTTTGACTTATAGCCAATCATTCCAACTGCCATCTCTGTGGTCACACTGCCTTATCACTTTGCTGCAAAAACTCAGCTTCACTCTAGTAAGACATTTGCCATTGGATTTAGGGCTTACAAGATCATCAAGGATGATATCTTTATCTCAAGGTTCTTAAATTAAGCCCAGCTACAAAGACTCCTTTTCTAAATAAGCTAATAGTCACACATCTTGGGGTTCGGACATGGACATGCTTTAAGGGGGTCACTATTCAACCCACTACATTACCAAAACCTAACGCTAATGTCTCTTCATCTCATTTTATTTGAATTTCAAGTCTAACATCTAACAGTTCATGGAATTTTTCAAACTCATAATTTCAGTTCCTTCATTTGTGAAATAGAAATTACAAGCACATGTTAAGACTTCAATGAGTGATACATAACTCCATTATAATTGCTGGACTACTAAAGGTAATCCTTTCCTTCAGTATTAATTGTACACACATAACAGCTCTATGGGGTAAATATTATCTGTTTGTTTACAGTAGTGGAAACTTAACCCACAGTCTTCACGCTGAGTTACATCTCTAGCCCTTTTTTTTTTTTTTTTTTTTTTTGAGACAGGGTCTTGTTTTGTAGTTCGGGCTGGCACTGAACTCACTATGCAGCCCAGGCTGGCCTGGAACTCATAGCAATCCTCCTGCCTCTGCCTCCCATGTGCTGGAATTACAGGCGTGAGGCACACATCCAGTATTGTGTTATGTGGTTACTGAGGATGGAACTCGAGACCTTGAGCTTGCCAGGTAGATGCGGGAACCACTGAGCTAAATTCCAGCCCGCTTTTTTTTTTTTTTTTTTTTGAGATAGAGTCTCACTAAATTGCTAAATTGCCCTGGATGGGTTTGAATTTTCAAGCTTCCTTCCTAAGCCTCCCAGAGCTCTGGAATTACAGGCTTGCACCCCCATGCTCAGCATCAGCTTTTTAATTAGGAAATTCCTGGAAAAGTTAAATAACTTGAGCAAGAGAAGGTAGTTGTGGACCCAATTTTAAACCCTCTGACTCATTATGCTTGATGTCCTCTCTAATCCCTTTGCCTGCACAGCTACTCCAGCCCAATTCAAAAGGTGTTCATTGGAGCTAGTCAGAAACTTTTTCTTGAAGGAGGCTCATAAATATTCCCTTCCTTTTCTAACCAGCTGCATTAATATTCACTGCTCTCCTCCTAGCTTTGTTTGAATGTGTTGTAAGTTCTCTGTCATCTTCATAACAGAGTCCTGAGAGTAAACACCTTTCTCTGGCCATCAGAAATGAGCTGTCAGCTCTCTTGCTCTTTCCACAGCTGTCCTGTAAACTCTAGGTGATTTTACTTCCCTCTGATGTTTTGCTGACATTACCTCCATAATGTCTTCTCTCTCTGCCTAACGTAGTTCTTCTTACTCATGGATAATAAATGATAGCACAAATCATATTTGTGCTTGAGATGATTGTTTCCCAAGTGGCTACGCTGCATGCATCTCTCTTAAAATTTCACAGTATTCATCTCCAGCTTGCTTTTCCACAACACTAGACCAATGCTATTTATAGAGTGCCATCCATATCAACTTCTAATAGAAGCTACTTAATAAGAGTATTCTGTTTCCTCACCTTGTGGGCACCCGGAACAACATACTTCTCGACAGCTCCACATGTGAACACAATGAACAATTATTGGACAAGTTCTGATTAATGAAATGTAACCTGAAGGGACACGTGTTGCTTCTAGTTGGGGTTATTTTAAAAACTTTAAAAATTGCAATTCTCCTGTCTTTCTCTTGTTTCTCACATTATTGAGATAGTACAGCTACAAAATGGGAAGGCAACCATCAGCCTGGATTCCTCGGTGACTTTGTGAAGTGGAATCTCCCACTGATTGCCTCTTCTACCCATTCTATTGTATTAATCATACTATTATCTATCCTGACTGGCAGACTCAGTAACATGTGACAAGAGAGTTTCCAAGTTCCATTCCAATCAGCATATTATCAAATAATGATGGGCTATCCATAACTAAACTATAATGATATTGTGATGTAATGATATAGATGTTTATAATTTATGTTGTATATATAGTTTTTATTTGTTCTCTGCAAACCAGTGATGTTACCCACTGCAACTTCTTCCACAAATAAAATATCCCAAAACACATTTCCCTCTTAAAATCCACAAGAAATATAGGCATCCTTATGCTTCTACTTATTTTGAATAGCATATACAAACTAATCCTGTGTGTACGAATCAAGAACATGTGAAAAATTTCCAAGTGGGCTTGGAAAGTGTTTGGAGTAGCTTAGGGCATCTTCAAACTAGTGTATGAGTAATGCTGTTGGTATATGGATGGTGTATAGAGCCCATTTCCAGCTTTCATGTTGTCATAGTTTATATTTAGATGTCCCTTGGAAGCCTCATGTGATCATAGGCGGGGCTTTGGGGAAGTGACTGCATTATGTGGCTTATATATAGCTGACTTGCTATTAGCAGGTAGGGTCTGGTTGGAAGAGAAGGGTTGTGAGGATCATGGCAAGAAGACAAGATCTTCCTTCCCAGCTCCTTCCTTGACTTACTCTCCTTCCTGAATACCATGAGGTGAGCAACTTTCCTTCAGCCAAAGCCTTCACCATGCTGCTCTGCCTTGGAATCAGTCAATTATGGGCTGAACCTTTACAAACTGAGCCAAAACAAAAGTTGTGGATGTCTGGTATTGGGTGTCAGTGATGAGAAAGTGGCTAAGGCCTTTATGGGTTAAACTTGACTCAGAGTGAGGACCACCTGAAGAACAGGCTGGAGCCTACTTGCTGCGTCTCTTTTCTCTCATAGGCACCCTTCTCCCACACTGTGGAACGGAGGGACACCTGCCGCCCACCTACAGCCTTCCACACCCAAGACAGCCAACCCAGAAACATTTGAAACACTGGTATCCATGTAACCTGTTTAATCAGATATCACCCCCCTCATTTTTTGTCTTTTCAAAGATATATCTTCATTACTGTTAATTTTATATTAATAATTACTTGTAAAAGCTTATGATGTAACTATACTGTTTTGTTGAGTGATAATTAATAATTTTTATAGGAAATAGCGATCTCATTAGAGGCTACAAAGGCAAAGAGGAAGGGAGATCTCTGGTACAAAATTATTGTGAGGAAGAATTGGTTCTGAATTGGGTAGCACAGCAGCACAGCTAAAGAACTGCAACAGTGTATGGCATGTTGCAGAATAACTAAAGGAGTCCAAAGTGTTTCCAAACATAGAAGTGATAAATGTTCAAGGAGATGGAAATACTAATTACCCTGATTTGATCATTATACATGGATCCGCTTATCATTCTGAGTCCACAGATATGTACAAATTTGATGTCAATTAAAATTTTAAAAGGAAAAAAATGTAATGATAATCACATCCAAAAAAAAGTGTGGCATAGCTTTACAATCACAGAACAATCTTTAATTTAAATTTCAACATATATCTCTTTTGTTACAGAGTAGGATAATAGTGTGATCAATAAAAGATTTTCAGGCATTAAAATATGTTGTATCTTTCTAAAATTTTAAAGAGGAAATGGAATTTAAATATGTTTCCAAGGAGAAAAAGAAATGATGCAAAACCCTTGACTGCTAAAAACAAGGCTTTTATAGACTTTTGAAAGAATAATAGAATGTATCAAATAGCTGCAGTGTTTATATTTCATTGGAAACTTTTTAAAGAATGATGAAACAATTTTATCTTAAACTGTCAAGATTTACAAAGCACCAGAAATTGCATCATTTGCAACCATTTAAACTGAACGTGAAAATTTGGAGATGTCAACTTGAAATATGATGAGGTGCCTACTTTTTCAAAATTCTTTGCAAGCAAAGCATCAGGGAGAGAGCTGTTGAGTAGGCGGAGGTCCTGGAAGCCCCAGCTCAGGAACAGGTCTGTGGCTTGCACTGCCTCTGAGCAGTGTGCAAAGGGCTGCTTTGCACAAGCAAGGTGAGAGCTACAGACTTGGCCGGTCAGTAGTGTTTATGAAAGCGGTGCATACTACTGGTATGGCATTCTCACGGTCTTCTATACCCAGTGTGATCTTAGACAATGTGTCTCCCTTCTAAAAGTTTCTAATCTTCCTTCAAGAAAGAAATGTGAAGTGTCACATGTCACATTCTCCCAGAAGAGCAGGGCAGCATCCTCAGGGGCACCACGATCCATACATGCCTGGGCAGCCCTTCTGACCCCAGACTACTTATATTTTATTCCATGACAGAATTATTATCTTTTTTTTTTTTTTTTTTTTGACAGTGTCTCGCATTGTGGTTCAGGCTGGCCCTGAGCTCAGCCTCCAACTCACATCACAGCAATCCTCCTGCCTCTGCCTCCAGAGTGCTGGGATTACAGGCGTGAGCCACCATGCCTGGCACTGTGGTATGTGGTACTGGTTGTTGCTGGGCGTGAGTCTCCACGCCCAGTATGGTATGTGGTTACCAGGGATCAAACCCGGGTCCTTGCGCTTGCAAGACAGGCACC
>PVIR01030826.1:0-19969 GCA_004026965.1 Petromus typicus | reverse complement strand
AAACCTACACACATTTGGTGGAAATGTAAATTAATACAGAAACTGTGGATGTTAGTATGGAAATTATTTAAAACATTAAAAATACAATTACCATAAGATCCAGCTATACCACTTACTCCATGGAATGACAGTCAGTGTACTACAGGTTGACCTGCAAACGGTGCTTATGACAGCATAATGCATGATAGCTAAAATATGAAGTCAGCCTCAGTCCCCATTAATGGAGAAGTGGATCAAGAAAATGTGGACTATACACAAAAAATAGGGTATTATTCAATCATAAAGATGGATAAAATAATGCCATTTGCAGAAAAATGAATAGAACTGAAGATCATGAGGTTAAAGAGATAAGGTAGAATGACAAGTATCATACTTTCCCTCACATCTAGAATCTAGGGGAGAAAAGATGACATGAAAATTAGAAATGAGACTACTAGAGAAGAGGCAAGAGAAAAGGCAAGGAAAGGCTAATGGAGACATAGATATGGTCGAAGTAGTTCATGCATGTGTGAAAATTATACAGTTACGTGCTTCATTCTGCATAATTAATATACACCAATAAAAAGAATATGAAAAGAGCAACTTCACATACAATATAAAATGACTTTATAAAACTATAAAACATGTATAAAGTATATAGTTATATAGAGCTACAAAATCACCTATTTCCTGCATAAATAAATCCATATAGTTGCATATATTCATGAATATGTACAAATGATGCAAGTGCCATCTTTCTAATTTCCAAAGACTTTTTTTCTTGAATTGATCAAATTGGCAACATGCCAACTAATAATCAGCAAGGATGGTATAAAAATTATACAAATTCTCCACATTCATCACAGACCTGGGACACAAAAAGGATAACATCAACAAAAGAGATTTTTTGTTGTTGTTTTTTGAGACAGGGTCTCACTTTGTGGTTCAGGCTGGCCCTGAGCTCAGCCTCAAGCTCACATCACAGCAATCCTCCTGCTTCTGCCTCCCGAGTGCTGGGATTACAGGCGTGAGCCACCACACCTGGCACTGTGGTATGTGGTACTGACTGCTGCTGGGCATGAGTCTCCATGCCCCATATGGTATGTGGTTACCAGGGATCGAACCCAGGTCCTTGAGCTTGCAAGACAGGCACCGGAACCACTGAGCTATCTCCCTGCCCCCAACATCAGAGAAATTTTGACAAATTCTGAAGGCCAGAACAACATAAAAATCAAAGGAATTAGAGAAATTGGCCTGGATAAAACCATAACTGTGGAAGTAGCTGTTCTAGTCAACGTGGGGCAGGCAAGTGCTTAATTGTCAGTACCAGTGTAGAATAAGCATGAACAGCAGATAAGGATGTGGGAAGCTCAGGCTCAGCTGTGGAACAGTTGGTTCAGTTGCACTCTTTCCAGACCGTCCTGTCACTTGAAAAGAATAGTTTTGTTTTGTTTTGTTTTCTATTGTGGATCAAACTCAGGACCTTGTGCTTGCTAGGCAGGTGCAAAGCCACTGAGCTACATCCCTGGCCTAGAAAAGAATAGGTTTTTTTTTTTTTTTTTTTTTTTTTTTTTTTTTTTTTTTTTTTTGTTTTTATGCAGGAAGAACTACTTAGTCACATTTGTTAATATGTGTGCAACAATTCTTCATTACAGTTTAGATTTTTAGATTCAATAATTTATTAAAAGTTTAATTTGGGGAAAGGAAGGAAAAGAAATATTAGTTAGTAAAAAGAGAGGAATTGTGATGTGTTGTGTACATGTTGCATGTTCCTATGGTGAATATGATCATTATATACTACAAATCATATATACTACAGATTCATATACATATATGCACACATGTATACATATATCTACATGCATATGTACATATACATATATATTCATATATATGTGTATATGTGTAAATGAGTCTAAGAGGGAAGGAAAAGCATGGGAAGGTATGAGAATAGAAAGGGCAGGGGATTGGAATAAAATGAGAATCAAGCTGTGTCATGTACTGATACAAACTTTTAATGTTGAATGTGAACATAATGTATATATAAAATTTACTAATAAAATCAAGTTTTAAAATTAACCAAGGTGTATGATTATATGTACCAAATCCCCAGAATGAATGTAACTGTTATGTAATATAAACATTTACCAATATATTAAAGGAATATATCCTGATTCAATATTGTGCTATTGGAAAGTTATTTGAAGAAGAGCTCATTGTATGTTAACTTGTCATCAATCTACCTTTGTGAGGTCTCTAATATTATCTATAATTGTCATGACATAAAATTTGAGACATCCCAGTTCAACACAATAATCTTGCTACAGAATCATATGTAGCATGTAGCTTTTTCTATATAAAGGTGTAACTGATGAATTCATGCATGTGTGTGTGTGTGTGTGTGTGTGTGTGTGTGTGTGTGTGTGTGTCTGTGTTTTCAAAAAGAGACAAGGACACATATAGAGGGATGAACAACAATACAGGTACAGTGGATAGTCTAGCGAGGTTCAGTCTGTTGTTAAACACTACATTGTTTCCACATGGTATAGGCATTATCGTGTGAAGCAATCTCCATGTGTTAAGTGAATTCAATAAAGTAAGTTCAGAAGAGACATAATTTAAATTTTTGCGATAGGAATCTATATACCAAAAACCCTCAATGGAGGAAAAAGAGCCTCTTTAACAAATGATGTTGGAAAAACTAGGCTTTAACCTGCCAAAGACTAAAGCTAGACCTATCTCGTTCACCATGTACCAAGATCAAATCAAAGTGGATTAGAGACCAAAATTTAAAACAGAAACACTATACCTGATGTAAAACAAGTTAGGTAAAATTTTGAAGATGTTGACTGAGGAAAGACTTCATGAACAAAACCTCTACAGCATGAGAACTGGCAGAAGAAATCAACAAATGGGGCCTCATTCTATTAAAAAGCTTCAGCACAGCAAAGGTAACCACCAACAGAGCTAAAAGATAACCAAAAATATGGGAAATAATCTTTACCAGCTGTTCCTGAGAAAAAGGGCTACTATTAGAATATATAAGGAGCTTAAAAAAATCATCCCACCCAAATTTAAAGACTCAATTAAAAAATGGGTATCTGAAATGAACAGATATTTTTCAGAAGAAGAGCAGGCAGCTAAGAAATATATGAAGAAATGCTCAATATCATTGGTCATTTGAGAGATGCAGATAAAAACAACACTGAGGTTTCATCTCACTCCATGAAGAATGACTGCTATTTCAGAATTAGTCAGCAACAAATATATTATTTTAAAATCTCTTAAATTGACATATATTTAAGTTATTAAAGTGTTATAATTTGGATCCATATGTGCACATGTGAGCTCTGACACACACGAAGGCATGTAATTACAGTTTACTAGGGGCCATTTGGTCAAGAAACATTTATTATGAAAATACAAACTGCTACTATGGCATTAAATACTTGATGTGGATCAGTGAACAAACTCAACAAAATGGATTCCAAATTCAATCCTTGATTGACTTATAATTATGATTATTTCATCATATTTAATCTGTCAAGTTGATTGATCGCAGCTTAGTTCAAATACTTTATTAAGAGGAATCAATTGAATTTTATGAAAATTGAAGTTTTCTTAATTATGTTTCTTACATGCTTATGAAGACAATTAGCAAAAGTCAGCTTGAGAAATAAATACTTATACTCACTGTCCTTTCTTCAGTTTTGGAGAAAATTTACTAGCACTTATATTAAGACCTTATGTCAGGGATGGGGAACCTTTTAGAGTTTTGAATGATACAAATAGCCAGACGTGACATATGTGCCATAGGTTTACCACCACTACCTCATGTTAGACAAACAATATGAATTAACTCCAAGAAGGATGTTACACTGTTTATTGTGAATTAGGAAAATGAAAAACTTCCTAACAAAGGAAAAATAGACTAAAGAGCATTTAGTTTGCAATTGCATAGGCATGACCATAAATGGCATATATAAAGTAAGTGTGCATCTGGGTATTGCACTTTATGTCTGTTCCAAAGAACAAGAAGCAAAGCTAGCATTCTTCTAGGATGGCTTTGGGAAGCTTTGGGAAACATATAGTCCTATGTCAAGAGAAGTAGAAATATTATCATTTTTATAGCAAACTAAAAAAAATCTCAACTAGTTTTAAGAATTGGCCACATTACAGTGAATCTATTGTGTATGTGCAACAGTTCCGTGTTGGTCAGCTTTTCTATATCCAGGACAAAATTCCAAATATCTACAAACTTAAAAGAGGAGAAAGGTTTAATTTGGTTCATAGTTTCAGAGGGTTTAGTCTATGGTTGGCTGGCCCTTAGCAGGAACATCAAGGTGGAAGGTCATAGTGATGCAAAGCTACTTATTTCATAGGGGCCAGGAAGCTGAGCACAAGGGAAGTTTCCCACCGTGGGATACAACCTCCGAAGGCTCACCGTTAGGGATCCAGCTACAACTGCGGCACATGTTCAGTGGATTAATCAACTGAGAAATACAGTACCCCCAAGATCTAGTCACCTCTCTAGGAGTTTCCTAATTCAGTCAAGCTGGCAGTTAAGATTAATTGGCACAAACTCAATAGGTGATTATGATGCATGGGAGAATCCAAAGATTTTGTTTACGAAAGCAATAAAGAATTCACTGATTTGGAGGGTATCAAAGTCACAGAAGAGCCAAGTGCTGTCGTCTTCTGTGAACTAGTCTTGATGTTGGGAGATGTTATATAACCAGTTTCTTTATAGCATTAAGAATGATAAAATCCCAAATAAAAATGCCAGGTGGCAGTGCTTAATTCTCAGAAGCCAAGTGGGAATAGCTATCATAATGAAATTGTATTGGAGCAGCAGCCAGGAGGATCTGGTCTACAGAGAGAGACACACACATATTTTAAACAAAACAATAGCCAAAAACATACTACATGATTTTTACCTGGAAAGGTGATCTTTTAGAGGTGAGTACCCACACTCCAGCCCCAAATTGAATTGTTTATCACAAAGTGTCAACACTGCAGTTAAAGGGAATACTGAGGTTTTATTTGTAAAAAACAAGTTGTACATTAACATCTTTTTTCTGAAAAGGGAAACAAATAAAGTGAGTGCCCAAGGTTTGTCACCACTGATTTTTACTAATGGGAGAAATCAGAAAAGGAAAGCACGCTCTCCGGTGCACTTCTAGATCAAATTCTGCTTTTCCACATGGAACTTTGACTACAGGAGAAGCCACATCTTTAGGTGAAATCATCATAGAAGTTTATGGCAAATAATGTGTCCCTGAAACTTCCCACAGGAACTTCCCACAGGAAGTGACAAATATTTCAAGAAAAGATTCCAGTTAACACTAAAATCTGCATCCAACAAATCATCTCATGGCTTCCTCATTAAAATAAAGTTTATGAAAGCCACATAGGAGATACATTGTGACCCAGTTTGGTTCATTGGTATGTCTGATGAGTTCAAAGACCCACCTTGTGTTCCTCCTGCGTGTACAACTGGAATATAGATATTTAGTGCTTACATTCCCACATTGGTTCCTTTCCTTGGGCAATGAGAGCTAATGCAGTGAACAAGGCCATGTCGTCTTCTGTAGCTGAATCCTTAGGATTGGTGTTGGTGAAATTGTCTTCTTTGGTTCAGGCTCATCTATTATAACCTGGGTGGCTTACAACTAAAAAGATAACCTTTATTTCTCCAAAGAATGAAGGTTTCCCAGAAAGATCAAGGTCTTAACAAATTAGGTGACTGGTGAGGGCCTGTTTCCTGTGTCACTGGTGGCCTCACTGCATCCTATGTCAGGATACTCTGCGACATTTTCTATGAGAGCACCAAATCCACTGAGGGGATCTCTGCACATCTAACTAAATCATCTCCCCAGCACTGCACCTCTAAACAACATGCTGTTCTGCATTATGATTTCTTATTTCAATTTAGGAGACACTTTCAGATGACGTCAGACATAATATCAGATTAATGGCAGAACTTAGACATGAGGACTCAACTCAGTCCACTTGGTGAGTCGCCCAGATTAGTTAAACAGAAAAAAATGTAGGCAGCTGAAAAGAGGAAATGGAATGAACTTCCAAGTCTCTCAGCAACATTCTAGCTGAGTATTAGTTTAGTTACCTGGAGCATGTGTAGTTTTTGAAACACGTGCTAATGAAAAAAACACAATTTAAAGTCAATGAATGAGAGAGAATTCTTCACCCCTGAATGCTGAGCTAACCTATAAGAATGTTATACACCTGCCATTTATCTCACAAACAATTACACTGCTTCACTGAAGCCCCTGTAAGTGATTGATATGGATAGAATGATCCAAAGGAAAAACTATGACAATGGAAGCTACAGGAAGTTGTACAGGAAGGTGCAATAGACAAGTTTGGACATTCAATAACATTTGAATAATTGATTGTCTTATTCATACAGTTGCTCAACTTCTTCCCCTATTGTGGACCCATTCTTGAAGACTGGAAAATAATTTGTAGTCACATGCATATTTGAAAACTTACTTCCAAAATACGCTTTCAAAATCACATTAAGTGACTGTTTCATGTTTCTCCTTTTATTAACTTGAACATGTGTAAGTTCTGCCTTCTGACTTGTTAGGTTCTTGGTAATTCTGTTGTAAGGAGTTGTTTTCAATAGCAATAGTAGCAACAACAACAATAATAATAAATTTGTGATGGGTGACAGTTAATTCTGTGTCCAAAATTATGATTGGTGAGTGAATTTTATATTGAGAATTTTTTCCATAATGTAATCCTCAAACTAGATCTAGCTAATATTTCAAATAACTGAAAAAAAGAGGTTAAAAATAGGAATTCATAGATCTAGAGAGTGGTAGAAATAGACTTTTAAGTCATACTATCCAGCTTCTTTAACTGTACGCATAATTACTTGATATAATGTAGATATTACTTACAGCATACAGAAACAAAACTATGGAGCTCTGAGCAAACTCTCTGTTGTCTTCATGTAGTTGTAGGAGTGTGGGTAATACTGACCTTAGCCTGAGGCAGGACAATTTGATTGGAGCTTATGAGTAACACAGAGACAGGCACGTGAGACAAGCCAAGCTCTGAGAGACAGTGAAATTCATTCTGGATTTCTTAAAAGTCTATTGGACAAGAAATGCACCGTCCATACTGAGTCCCTGAGAAGACTGGGAATAGACAACTGTTAAGACCTCTGCAGCTGCCTTACCATCAAGAGCAGATACTGTGCCTGACTGTGGAACTGGTGGAAAGAATACAGATAAGAGCTAAAGAGTGATTCCTACAGATGTCATGTGATTCCTGGTGTAAAAGTTCACATCTGGAGCTAGAGTATGACCAAAATTGCGAGTTTCCAGGATCAATAAATTACCATTTTGTCCCTTAAACAAGTCAAATGAATACTTTGTCATTTGCTACTAAATAATCCAAGAACGAATATTCTCTTGACTTACAAGCACCGAGACTACTCACTTCAAACTGCGGACTGTTAGTAACATGCCTTCCATACTTTTTAGACTGCTCTGTTGTCTTCTGCATGGCTGTCTCAGTCAAGTGTTCAATATCAATCTCTAACCAGAGAGCTACTTCATCCAATGTCTAATCTTGCCACTCTGTCTTCCCTTAAGGACCTGAATGTAGCTTTGAGTTCTTTATAACAGAGTGGCAAGATTGTTTTGAATAAACACACATGACTTCTTCCAGACCATTCCCCGAAGAGTCTCCTCCATCAGTACACAGAGCTGCTCATAGCATATGGCTCCAACTACATCACTGCATTCACATCCTATGGAGATTCTTGGGTTAGCTTCAGGGACAGTAATTACTCCTTGCATGGAAGTAGCTATTCATTACTAGGGGAGGGAGTTGTAATTGATGTATCTTCTAGCAGTGTTTCTTTCCTCTTAGATCTGCCTCAGAGAGCTGCAGACTAACTTCCTTAGGTAGAAGTCCATTATCTGTTTATTTACTTGTAAAATAGGTATCATCTTATAATAAACTTAGCCTATTATTATAAAATCTCCAAATTCATATCTCAATGATATGAACTGATAATGAAAAGATCTCTAGAAAACAGTCACTGGGCATTTAAAAAATAAATTGTATTAGTTATTTATGGATATGACATTAGCTGCTGAAATTGCTAAATAGTTCTTTCATATGAATGAGCACCACAGAGTCTATCTACAAGGTAGGCAAAGTGCCTCCATGTTGGGCTTTGACAAGTCATTGTCCCAGTTTTTTTTTTTTTTTTCAAGCAAAACACCTTGTTCTTTCAAAATACTCAGGAGAAAATGTCATTTGTTTTGACCTCTTCAGAATTTTCTTTTAACAGTCCACAGATCTGAGATTTATAATAACCCCACAAACTGAATCATCAGGACAGCTTTTAGTTAGAATAATATGAATGCGGGGGAGGGGGGATCTAAGCATGTGCTTAGAGATGAGGGGACCTTATTTGAAGAACATTTTGCTAAATTGGAGAGAGCATAGGGCAACAGAAATGATAAATGGAATGGAAGGGATTACTGAACATATGAGAAGAGATTAAGAAAAATAGGGTTGTTTAGTCTTGAAAGAAGATGAGACTGAGGTGAATTGATTGAGGAATTTGAACTAGCTAAGGGCCACAGTGCAATTAAGTTTGATCCATTTGAAGGTGTACCTTTAGGCAGAGATGTGTGAAAGGCAAATTAAAGGGCTCTTATTTTACAGAAAGTGTGGTGATAAGCAAAGAAAGGATTTGTAAGTACTAAGCTAAAATAAAATAGTATTATCATACTTAAGAAAATATTTGTACTGTTTAATTGAAGATTCTCATAAGAATGGAGGAAGATAGTGGGAACAAGCATAGACAGCCTGGTTTGGGGAGAGAAGCTACTTTTTCCTATTATTTCCTATTCATGCTACATTGAGATAGAAATTTTAGACTTATGCTCTACTTTACTCATATGCTTTGTGGTTGACCCTGTGCCTCAGTTTCCTCATCCGTTAAAGGCAATGCAGGGCTAATGTTTGCACTGTTTCATTGGGTATTAAATCAAGAACAAAACTTGTAAATGCAGTATTAAAATAAAAAAAGATTTCATATAGGCATTTGTTAAACTATCCAGTACCCTGTTGAAGATGTAAATGTGCTTAACCAGAGTTTTGAAAAAGGATATGTGAACTATATTTGAAAAAAAATATCAAGTAAGGTACTACCCTTCCACTTTGTTTCAAACATAACTTGAGGTAGCCATGAGAAGTATGTAAAATAAGGTAAATTACACAAAGTAGATACAATACAAAAAAAGCTATGATCACAAAATGAAGGTGAGGAATAAGGCTAAAACCTATATACCACATGGACTTATTATATAAGGACTATAAAAAGCTTTCTATTAAACAAATTGGAAAAATAAAACATGCTGGGTAGTGACATAAAATTACAAACTCAAAATTAAAACATTAAGAATGATATGATAGTCGATAATTATTTTCAGTATTAAGAACCAAGAAGTATGTTTTCAAGTGTCTTTTTAGAAATAACATTACTGTCATAATAAACAATACCAAAATCAACAAGTTCTTCAACAATATATCTAACAATAACACCATCTATTTTCCAAAATTTTACTTTTAGTTCCAAACAATTAATACAATTGGTATAAAATAAAATCATAAATCACAATGGTAAGTGTATTGATTATTGTATAAATTAATCCAAATATCTAATTATTTATTGAAATAATAAATGCTATATTCCATTCATTAATTCATTCCTTCAATTTACCTTATCTACTCTTTGCCGATCTTGATTTAAAACTTCAGCACATGCAGAAGTCCCTTAGTCAATTCTGATTCGGACTTTAATGGAATACCTTGTATCGCGTTAAGCCTTCCCAAAGAATCAACAATAAAATATGGATAACATACAAAGAAAGAAACAGTTGTTCAATTATTCTGGATAAAATACAAAGAAAGAGCAACTGAGGCAATCAGGATTTGAGAGATAAAGTTTCAGAGAAATCTTTTAAGAGGCTGAGGAGCTAAAGACAAAATTAATCAGTTACATAGTGCTTGAGAAACAAGAATGGAATTTGAACCTCAGAAGAAAAGTCTAAGTGGAGAGCTTAAGCTTTCTTGAGCTTGAAAAGCTATACCCTAGAAGTACTGGCACATGACTAGTAAATGACTTGACATCTTAAGGTCACATGATCAGGTATTAACTCCTTTTCAGAAGAAAAACAAATCTTTTCTGAAATAAAACACCTTCAGAATATTTAAAATTGCTCATGTGTAATATGTAACATTCTGTTAAGTAAATGGCATAAAATGTAATCAAATGTCAAAAATGAACAAGAAATTAAAAAATACTTTAAGTGAAGCAGATAGAATTATTCAAAGTTTAAATAATTAAGAGTGTTCAAAATTGATGGGGAAAAAAGGATAATATAGACCTAGAACTTACAGTTGAAACAATAAATCTGATGGAGATTATAGTACTGAACAGTAAATACATATTAGCCAGATGTATTCTTCTCATAAAATATTGAACACATTAGAAGATAAGATTAGATAGTGGGAAGATAGAAAAGAGAAAATGTTCAGTATGGAGTACAGAGAGATCAAACAAATTCAAAATAAGGAAAAGAGCATAATAGACATCTTGAATAAAGAAAGAAGTCTAACAACTAGATACTTGAGTTGCATAGAAGGAGAGAGAGAGAGAGAGAGAGAGAGAGAGAAAGAGATTTGAACAAAGTAATTTTGAAGTCTCTAATAGATTATTTTCCAAAATCAATATTAAACAACAGATTTACAGGGATAAGAGAGGCCAAAACAGAATACATACAAAAAATATGCAGGAAAATAAGGTAGAAATGTTAAAATAATAAAGATTTTAAAAATCTAACAGCCAGAGGGGGGAAAAAACATATCATTTCTAGAGGAGGAGCTGTATAGCTAATAATCACTAGCTTTTCAATAAAAATGATGGAAGAAAATAACAAAATAGCTTTTAAAAGAAAATAAATTGTCACCAAACTCAAACATCATCAAAATCTCCCTTAAAAGTCAAGGCAATTCACCTCACCTTAAAATTATATTATTACTGTTAAACAGTCCCCAAAATCTGTTCATGTAAATAGTACAAATTGATAGATGATCTCCATGTAATTTTATAGATTGACAGCTCAACACTAGGCTCAGTGGGTTACAATTGGCGATTTGTTTAATGTTGAGACTCTAGGAAGGAATACAGTCTTGTGTCTTCCAGAGCTTCCAGAATCCATTTGTGTTTTTTGTGTACATTATGATTCATCTCCATCTTCAAAATCAGCAACAGTGGGCAATCTTTCTCATACTGACATCACTTGGATTCCTGAAGCAGTTGTGTGTTTTCTGCTTTTGCAGACTCATTTGATCAAACTCATTTGAGAGTGTAAGTAATTTACTGTCTTCATCTGAACACATAGTAAGCAAAGCAAATTTGCTAATTCCCACTGTTATGGAGAGGTTCTGAGGATTAGGGTGCGAATATGTTTGGGGGCATCTACCTACTTACTGTTCAAATAACTCAAACTGAGAATTTGTTACCAGCAGAATATTGAAAGGGGTTCTTTAGGAAGAGAGGAAATTATTCTAATTGCAAGCATAATAATGTAAGTAGGAAAAACTCAGAAACGGTGAATAGCTAAGCATAATAGTTTAGGACATGTATATGAAATGCCAGTCAGTCCAGAAACTAGTTTTCCCATGCATTGCCTTAACTGTTTTAAAAAATTAAAATTTAAAATATACAACCAGAGAGCTATATTTAAAACAAACATAGTAATAATCCAAATTCACAGTTTCTCACTTATTGTACTACATTGCAGCATACGTTGGTCTTCACATAATTTTCATTTGTATCTCTAATGGAAATGCTTCATAAAGATGCAATACTTATCACTCTTTCCAATATGTATTCAGTGCTGTTGATTTGTACTTTGGAAGTCGTCCGCATGAGAGTATTTATACTGTGGAAACTTGCAAACATTCAGAGTTTGACTTATTGTTTTTATAGATTATCTAGAAAGCAATGAAGAATATGACAGCTGTCCAGTTTACTGTTCACTTAATCAAATGCATTGCTTATGTCAAACTGTCCATCTCTAATGTGTCTTCATCATTTCATTTTTATGTTTATTAATAAAAGTATGAAATCATTCAGTTCATATCTGTAATTACTCATCAATGGGCCATAGTTTGATAATAAATACAAGAGTATGGAAGTATTTTGTGGGAACCAAGTTGTATGAAATTTGCAATGGAGAGTATTGAATATTTGGTTATTATTCATTAACTTCATGCTATTTGGACTTTATCGTAGGGAGAAGTACAGATATCCTTGCCTTAGCATCTCTTTCAACCCAATAAATATAATGAAAGTTGAAAATATCACAAGACAAAAAGTATTTAATACTTTTAACCAACCAAATTTCAAAGTTAAACAATAAAATGCACCATAGAACATGACTTGTTTCTCCTTATCCATGGCTGCCTAAGGGTTTTAATGACTATGCTAGAGAGAGAGTCATTAAGTCTCATCTAACAACATATTTCTAGTCCAAGAAAAGACCAGTGTTAAAGTGTAAAAGTATGGTGTTGAGTATGTACACATCTTTGCACCACTGTAGAATTGAAGACATTTAAGTAGAAACATCTTAAATTCAGAAAGAGCTATATAAAAAGGTCATACACATACAAGCATATATTACCAAGAAAAGTGATCACCAAACATTTACTGTTATATACTAAAACACTCTCAAAATACATTAACAGAATTATGGTAGAATTGAAGTGTTATATCTAGTAGTATCTGAAAGAAAGTGAAAATTATATTTTGAAGTTGAAGTGTAGATAGAGTGACCACTAGATGAACGCTAGAGTAGGGGGAAGAGGACTGCATTAGGTATGTCTATTCAGAAAGAGTAAGACCAGGATGGGAATTTCCACCATTTTTATGTGACATAATGATTAATACATTTTGAGCTAAAATATCATATTATTTGCTTTATTTAAAATTTTACCCACCTATAATCATTCTTTCTTTCTTCTACATTCTCTCTATATGTGACTAGACTTTTAAAAAAATGTTAGCCTTTCTATGCATAGATTTGTAGCTGGATTTCATTATGTGTCAGACTGAATGCCATTAAATATTCTTGGAAACATCATTTTTAATAGTAACATAAAAATCTCATTATAACTACTATTATTTATCATCTTCCTTAGAGGTTGATATTTTCTTTTTATGAGTTATTATGAACAGTGCTGTGAGGAATATCCTTTCTCACACAATTTTTGGGCAAATTTCAGATTACTCCCATAGGGCAGAATCCTTGGAATATAATAAAAAGGTAGGACTTGCTTTACATTTTTTATACATATCGTTATTTGAGTCTCAGGAAAATTGTGCTAATTATACTCCATTGAGTAGTTAAAGTATGCTTTATCATTAATAGTTTCTATAAAAATATGAATATTATAGCTTAAAAGTAGTTTTGTTTTTAAAATTAAAAATGTGCACCTCATCAGAATCAGCATTTCTTTGACAACTATTAAAATTGTTTTTAGAGCAATGTGCAACTATTCATCTATGAATTCTTGGTTCATGTCATTTGCTTTAATTTTCCAGATTTTCTTTCTTGGTAAAGTATACAGTTGTTTTCATTACTGTAAGTTGAATGTTTAAGTTTCTCCTCTGTTGCATACTCATACATTGAAACATACACCCAAGGTACAACATTTGGAGGAGAAAACTTTGGGGGAACTCTGCCCTGATGAATAGGGGTTACTGTCCTTATAAAAGAGAACATGCAGACCTCCCTTACTCTCTCTGTCATGTGATGATAGAGAAGGAGCCATCTATGAACCAGGAAGTAGGGCTTTGCCAGACCCAGAACTATCAGCATCTCAACCTACAGACACATGACAGATAGCTCAATTTCTGTTGTTTATAAACCACTCAGTCTATAGATTTGTATATAAGTTAAATATACAGTCAGATGTGCCTCTCTTCATTATAGACAGAAAAGGCAAATGAGTCTTGAATTTACATTATTTAATCCTTATTTAGGGTATGTACATTTTTAGATTGCCTGAACAATTTAAATATTCTTCACCCATCCCTTCCTGGTGTATTTAAAATAGACAACAAACTGATTATAAAGGTTTAGATTATACAGAATAATTTAAAAGTGAATCATTTAAAGCTCCTTCTTCATTGGTGCTACACTTATCCTTTGCTATAAATAACAAGAAAATATTTCAAAGTATAAGACATGATTGTCTTGAAGGACTGGAAAAGAATCAGCTTAGTATTGAGGGAAAGAACGACGGATAGAAGCTGTCCAGCAGGTCCAGCTTTCTGCAAAGAAGATCTTTCTAGACCTAAATGCTGCAGAACTGCAGCCAGACTAGTACTGCAGCCTCCCTGAGTACAGGAGAAAACATTCCCAAAATTTGTTAAAATATTGAGTCAAAAAATCTGACTCATTTCCATACACCCACTCATGGCTGATTCAGTGATAATACAGTCACCTTTGGGGTGCTGTCAAGAGAAAAATAATAAGCTACATGCTCTGCAAAAAAGGAATAAAGATATAATAGGAAAAATTAAAATATAATTATTTGCAGATGACATAATATTGTGTATGGAAGAGTCCAAAACCTCCACCAAAAGACTTCTGGATTTATAGCCAAATTCAGTTGCATAGCTAGATTAAAAAGGCAGTACTCAAAATCAATAACATTCCTGTACACAAATAACAAACTTGCTGAGGGAGAAATTAGGGGAACAATTCATTTCACAGTATCTTCAAAAAATGAAAGAAATATTTAGGAATTACTCTAAGAGTGGAAGTATAAAATACCTACACTGAGAAGCATACTACCCTGAAGAAGGAGATTGAAGAGGATACCAGAATACGGATCACTATCCCTTGCTCATTGGTAGAAAGAAAAAATATAGTACATTTTACAAAAGCCACACTCCCAAGTTGCTATACAGTTTTAATGCAATGCCAATCAAAATACCAATAGCATATATCACAGAAGTACAGAAAATATTCCTAAAATTCTCTCAGAACCAAAACAGACCTAAAATGGCAAAAAATGATTTTGGGCAACAAATGCAGGGCAGGGAGTTTCATAATTCCTAACTTAAAATTACACTACACAGGTACTGTTATAAAAACAGCATGGTACTGGCAGGAAGACAGACTTAGGCATCAGTGGATCAGATTAGAAGATGTAGGAACAACTTCAAACACATTCAGCCACTTCAACAAAAGTGCACACAGCTTCACTGGAGAAAGATAGCCTCATTAATAAATGGTGCTGGGAAAACTGGCTTTTGCCAAAGACTAAAACTAGACTCATATCTCTCACTATTCTCTACACTAAAATAAAAATGGATCAAAGATCTAAATATTAAAAAAAGCATTAAATCTGCTGTAAAAGTGAGTAGAGAGAGCTCCTGAAGACATAGGTATAGACTTTATAATAAAACCCTGATTGCATGAGAAATACAAAAAAAGATCAGCAACTAGGATTTCATCTTATTAAAAACCTCTTCCCAGTAAAATAAACTCACTAACAAATTGAGGACACAACCAACAGAATGGCAAAAAAAAAAAAAAAAAAAAAAAAAAAAAAAAAAAAAAAAAAAAAAAATCCAGCTATTTCTTAGACAAAAGATTAATATTTTGACTATAGAGCAGAGTTGTGAATTATGAACTCAATTTATTCTCAAATGTTGATTATAACTCAAGATGGGAACTGAAATCTCAGACTCAGGCTTCAAAGTCTCTCTCCTATATGGTTTTAGGCCACACTTTCTTCCAGGCAGATCACAGTGTCCTTAGAGACACATTATCCCAAGATTTCTCAGTCAACCCCACACAGGGAAAGATGTTGTCACGTTCCTTCTAGATCTCTTCAAGGGTTAAATCTATATCTGAGACCATCTGGAAATACAAATGAGCCAGCATTTAGCAATAACTTAAGACTTTAGTCAAAAGTTAAAACTAAAATTCTGGTGGTAGCACAATTTGTCTGTATATCAGGGTGGTTGCAACTTAAGGATCCACTGTATAAAGAACTTAAAAATAATTACCCTCCTAAATTTAGAGATTAATCAAAAAATGAGCATCTGACATGAATACACACTTCTTGGATTAAGAAGTAAAATAGCAAATCGATATATTAAAAATGTTCAGTATCACTCATCATTTGAGAGATACAAATTCAAGCAATTCTGAGAGATTCTGTCTCACTCCAAAAAGAATGGTGCTATCACAAAATCAACCAAAGAAAATGCTGGAGGGGCTATGGGGAAAGAGGAATCCTCCTCCTCTGTTGGTGGCAATGTGTACTGATGACGCTACTCTTGAGATCACTGTGGAAAATATAGTTGCCCATTTACCACCTGAGTCCCGCTCCTGTGTTTTTCTTTTGTACAGATGAGTGCTGAGAAGTCATTTTTATGAACAAGTACATGCGATTGGAAGTAGAAATGACATTCAATTATTTCTTCTTCTTTGCAACATATGTCCAGTCCACATAAGCATTTAGAATCATAAGTTGCTTGCACTCCCTTAACTGGCAGCTTGACTAGGTTCCCCTCAACAAAAGCAAAGATACTGAAATTAACCTAATTTCTGGTTCATGATGTTTTCATGGAGCAGATATGACTTTTTTGTTCATGAAATATTTTCTAAATACAATAATTATTTGATTAAGATTATAAATAATCTGTAGTATTAGTTAAATGAAGAAAGGGGATGCAAAATTTTATTAAAGTAAAATAACACCTGTGAGAAAAGTTAGGATATGAAGAAAATCTTCAGGAAATTATCATCCTAGATTGATATACAAGTGTCATTTCATTTTTAATTTTTCCTCTAAAATTAAGAAATAGTATATTGGAAATATACTTTTTGGAATAGCTATATTGTTAAACATGTAGAGTTTTACATACAAATATAAAATATTAAAATATTTATATAATTTATTTTGTTATATAAATGATTACATATATTTTATTAGCTTTAAGAAAGCTTTAAGAAAATAATACCTGTATGTAATAAAATGGACCAAAAAATGATTACAAGATGATTATAAAATATTCACTTGGAATTAATCAGCATTATAAATATTCATCACTACTGTTTATTACCATATATTTCTAGACATCTTCTATCTGACCATGTTAATGTCAATGAATATGTACAAATGAAAGCAAATCTATATTTACCTGTATTCATTTTAGATTATATTTTAAAACTATATTGATTGCTGTGTATACTAATTAATTTCTGGCTGTGAAAATTCAAAAGAAGACAACAGCACATTTGAAATTTTACAATATTAGTTTCAGTTTTCATCTTAGGATTCATACTATATACATACTAATCATTGTATAAATACTATTTGCGTATTATTCCATAACTCCCATATTTCCTTTTATTGTGTTGTACATCTTAATGGACTTACCATCCATCTCTATTCCCGGGCTTAGTTTTATTCATTAATTGGTTTATGAAGAGATTCCCATCAACTATTATTTATAGAAGTTCATAGGGGATGTGGTCTTAAAGTTCTTACAACCTACAAAGCTTTTTGATCCTACTTTCACTTCCGAGGACTATGGAGCATTAGGCTTCAGATGTTTTACCTTAAACATTAAATGAATGAAAATGTAAAGCCAGAGTGAGATTTTCCCTCTCAGACCCTGAACATTTGGCCTAGATATCCCTTTCAGTATTTTTCTGCATCATTTTGTATTTTATTACTTTGTATAATGTTTCCCTGAAGCACAATTTCCCTTTTTCTTAATTAGATTTAGATTTTCATCCAAGTTTTTCTTTTACTACAACTTTTAATATTTTCCTGTTCTATTTTCACTTTGTACTTCATCTGAGACACCAATTATATATACATTATTGATCTTTTTACTTTAATTCAGGTTTATCATTTCTCTGTAACTCTTTTAAAATCTTCTAATTTGTTGAAACCTACTTCATCTCATCTTGTTTACTACTTTTTAATGTACTTTTTGTAGTTCAACTATATTGCTTTTTTGGTCTTACTTCATTCTAAATGCTGTTAACTTTTCATGTCCTTATCTTTCTTATCACTTGCAGCTATATCTATAAGTCTTTCAGTATACAGGCTAGGGATTTAGCTCAGTGGTTCTAGTGCCTGCCTTGCAAGTGCAAGGACCAGGGTTCAATCCCTGATAACCACATACAGTGCTGGGTGTGGAGACTCACGCCCACCAGCAATCACAGTGTGGATTGCTGTAAGTTCAAGACTGAGCTCATGGCCTGTCTAAACTACAAAAGTGAGACTCTGTATCAAAAAAGTAAAAATAAAAAAAAAATCTTTCAGTATATTAATTTGCAATTACTTTGACTTTATGTAAACGTATTTTATCCCGTCATTTATATATAACAATTATACTGATATTTGCACGTTTTTAAATTTGTGTGATTTCACATCTATCTCCTGCTTTGGTGTTTGTGTAGCTCTAATGTCACATAATTTCATTTAAAAACCTGAGCCATTCCTTCGAGATAACAGTTTACTTCAGACTAGTGACATGTAGAACAAGACCAAAGAAAGATGCTGAAATCATGGATTTATGTCAGTTAGCACTAACATTTGGCTCTCAGTGTAAAAGTTCCCTCCAAGCTGAAAAGAAGGTCTGCCAGTCTAAAAGCAATTCTCACATGTCATAATTATTCTTTTCCTAGACTTAAGGTTTATTGGCAAGATCAGCAGTCTCAGATGTGATTGTCAACTCTGCTTTTTCATCCAACTTGCCATCATACCAGTTTCTTAAAAATTTAGCATGTGTGCTGTCATGACTAACTTTACGAGTCATATTGACTGGTGTCAGGACTCCCAAATTTAACTTTATTTTTGAATGTGGCAGTCAGGGTTTCTGAATGATGTTAATATTTAAATTGATGGACTCCCTCATTCATTAAAAACTTTAATAAACGTGGCATCCAGGTTGGAGGTCTCCTATGTTTTTTCCAATTTTTGGATTCTATTTAAAAAATGGCGACTGAATCTGCGCAGGGTTTGGAGTTTGCCTGTCTCCAGGCCCACACCGGAGGAGCACCCAGGGACTGAGGTTAGCAGCGGGCGGCTTGGGAAACGGCGACTGTGCCACTGAATCTGCACCGGGTTAGGAGTTTACTTGTCTCCAACCCACGCCGGAAGAGCGCCCAGGGACTGAGTTTAGCAGCGGGCGGCTCGGGAAACAGCGACTGCAGCACCGAGTCTGCATCACTGAATCTGTGCCGAGTTTGGAGCTTACTTGTCTCCAGGCCCACGCCGAAGGAGCGCCCAGGGACTGAAATTAGCAGCGGGCAGCCCGGGAAACGGCGACTCTGCCACTGAATCTGCACCAGGTTTGGAGCTTACTGGCCTCCAGGCCCACACTGGAAGAGCGCCCAAGGACTGAGTTTAGCAGCGGGCGGCTCAGGAAGCGGTGACTGCAGCACCGAATCTGCGTCACTGAATCTGCGCCGGGTTTGGAGTGTGCTTGTCTCCAGGCCCACGCCGGAGGAGCGCCCAGGGACTGAGGTTAGCAGTGGGCGGCTTGGGAAACGGCAACTGTGCCACTGAATCTGCACGGGGTTTGGAGTTCACTTGTCTCCAGGCCCATGCCGGAGGAGCGCCCAGGGACTGAGGTTAGCAGCGGGCGGCTCGGGAGGCGGTGACTGCGGCACCGAGTCTGCGTCACTGAATCTGCGCTGGGGTTAGAGCTTACTGGCCTCCAGGCCTGAACCGGAGGAGCGCCCAGGGACTGAGGTTAGCAGGTCAGAGTCTGATCTTCTCCACAGTAACAGCAGAAGCACATCCAGTCAGCTTGTATTGGTCCCAATATAGACTGCAAAGAGCAACCCAGGAAACACTGCTATTTTAAGGTTCCTAACTATTAAAAGGAAAG